>JABANP010000420.1:0-47066 GCA_013115135.1 Perkinsus olseni
TTGATGTCCTCGAGAAGGGTATTCATCATGTCTTCGATGGGCACTCATGAAGACGCTGATCGTTGTGTTGAAGACGAGTCAATCACGAGCATGACGCGGTAGTATCGGAGGCGGGATAGACATACACCGCCCGCAGCGCCCCGAGAGTGTCACCGACGGCGATACCTTCGACGACGGCTCGCCATTCGAATGCTAGGGGACAGAGAAGAACGCTTCGAAACTTGGTGTGAAAACTTGGAACCCTTACGATTCCTCAACGCGGAATCTCCTCACTCTTCCAACCAAACTGTATCATTACTTCATTTGCTCACGGAGATCCGGCCAGGACAGATCTTGTCTGAAGGAACCTTCCGACTTGATTTGCTGGTGCGAATTTGGATAATCCAACGGCGCGGTGAGTGGCATACTGGGGTTGTTCACCCATTGCGCTACCTCTAGCGTCGCTGGCTAGCCCTGGTGAGTTCACCATCGGAGTTCGAGAATCTTCGATCCAGGCTTCCACTGTCCGTTCGAAGTGGTCTGAATGAATCGCGGCGGGCTTCAAAGTGGAGACTGGCTGTCAGTGAAAGCTCGACTCGAGCGAGTTCTGTATTGGCACGGTCCAGACGGTGTCGTCGAAAGTATACCTACCTCCACACGTCACGCATAAGTCTCACTCGGGCTGGGACGCTGACCTGCTCTCGAACAGCATTAAGAGCGCATTGGCCCGACATAGCCGGGCCGACAATTCTGGCACTAGACTTGCGTTCACGCGGAAGCAGTCGGGAGTTGCCCAGATTTCAACGCAAGCCATTATCTCACGCCGTAGAGTGAACCCAGTGCTCGAGACTGTCTACTGCACGCATCACCCAAGCTGTGGTACGCGAGTACAAGCAACCCTTCGCAACCTTTCTCGGATTCCCCCACTACGAGGAGCCAAGAAAAAAGGTAGATTTTCTCCATCGATAACCAGCGCCGAGCTTAGCATCACTGTTTCTTAGGCACCAAACATCCGGCTATCACGATTAACATGTCCTTCTCTCGCGCTATCATCCTCTTGCTGGCATCCTTGTCCATGGCCAAGAACTTTCCGCCTGAAGATGACTATTGTATGAAACCGAATCTGGTCTTCACCGTGGATATCTTTTTCGAACACGTTACTCAACAACAACGCCATATTAACGCCATTCAAGTGCTGTACTTCAGTGCGAAGCTACCTCTGGTGGTCATCGTCACTGGTATAATCCCGTGGAAATCCAACTCTGGAAACACGGCTATCGCCCTGGACATCAAGAACAAGAACTTCACCGATTTCGCGAAGATCTTGAACTTTAATCCGACTGAGTGGGAGGAAATCTACTACAACCGTTCCAAGGATGCGTTCATTTTATCAATAAATGGTACACATATCGACGCATCACACGCTCAGTGTCCTACTACGACGCCCGGACCCCGGTAGAAGGTAGGCAGGGTTCCACCGCAACAAGCAACTCGGTGAAGCTGCTGCTCCAGAACCGCTGAGGGTCGTCTAAACCTGCCTACAATGTAGGCCCCACATGGCGGTTTCTATGCCTAGTCCACATTAGAAGCACTTGACTACCTTGCTTTTAGTATTATTGCTTAAAGTCTGCTCATGTGGGAGAACGAGTTTGACAAATAACCACATTTTTTCACGTGGTGGTAAGGCTATGAGTAATTATTTCTCAGTATTTCTCAGTAATACGCTTTATTGGACAAATGGATTACTTCTGTTGGATTATTTGAGTTGAAGTTGCCATCTGTTTGATTTGAGGAAGTTTTTGTCGAAGATTAGTGAGGTATCCAAAGAAGTCTCCGGCGCATTCGTCATACTCTGCGAGTTACATCAACATGGCGATCTCGTCGAGATCGGTTGCGATTCGCAACCGAATCGAAACCGAGTATTCGCAACTTGCGAATGAAAAAGTTGTCATCCGCAACCGAAGTGGCCGAAGCACTTCACTCGTACGCATACAGCGCTTGCTCTTCGCTCACTGATACTTGCTCACAGCAGCAGGTTCTCTACAGTACGTTGCCTTTAATTCATCAATAACTGCAAAAACAGCACTCGCCCTCTTTACTGAATGATAGGCCCTCAACTAGCATGAAGATATTACTCCCAAAATAGTATTCAGTCGGATAACAGCCCAGCACGTGTACGTGAGGCATCGCGTATCCGGCTGCACTGAACCGGACGAGTCGAACCCTGTATAACAGTCGAACTTGTGGTTGCCTGCCCAATTCGGTCCGAATAATTCGGACTGGGCGGAATTCAATGAGCACGCTGCACCTTCTAGCCGCATGCGTCTACAGTAGAGCTCCCACTGGGAAGGCCAGTGGTCGGCATAGACACCGAGGGCGTTATAGTATAGTTCCCATATGGCTAGCCTACGAACGGAGTAAGTCCGCCGAAGTTTAAGCAAGCCAAACCGTAGCTGTCCCGTGTGACACAAGTTGGAGTTTTATAGCCGGGTAGCAGTGCTTCAAACTTTGTAGTACAGAGTGTCATCGATTCTCGAACTGTTGATGGGTTTTTCTCTTTTTCTTTCATACTTTGCACCCGCCATCAGGGACCCTTGCCACTGCTCGATAGTCGAGTGTCACAGCGCATGGTGTGCATTCTGCAAGTCGTCTTTCACAGTCGATATACAACCCCCACGCTTGAGTCTCAAGTGGTGGTGCAAGTTTGAAGCGTCGTTCTCAACGATACTGTCTCTGAGTCTCTTCTATAGACGAGTTGTTCTTAAGGGGAATGCACTAACTATGGATGATTGGGTGCGTTTCGCCGTCACAGCAACGGCGTTGCTAGCTGGCTTACTCTCAGTTTGAAAGATTCGCAAGTTGAGCTCGGGAGAGAAAGAGTGGCACACTCAGGAATTCAGTGGTTGAGAAATGGAAAAGAGGACACCCGCACTAAATTCTGCTGCGCCCATACCGCTCGACAAGGCTAGCGATAAAATCCTTTTTTCGAGCGGTGATTCGTTTTCCTCGTACATGCGAGTACTACTCGAAAGTCAGATCTAGCCTAATAGTCTCAGATGCCTAGGAAGATGAGGCTGTGACACAAGCACAGCAGCAGGACCCAGATGCATATTGGTAGGGTGCATTCCTGTGGGATGGCTTCATGCAGTGTTGGAGCTGATAATCTCCCAAATGCCGGCTAAACAGTTCGTCATTGTTACTGCAACCCTGGCGTCCAAAGCGCTCTTCGTGAAAGGAACAAGCAGCACGGCGGCTTCTCGCGGTGTAAGAGCAGTAACGGCTGAGTTTCATCGAAAGTGGAATGCCACTATTACATACTTCGTATGACAGAAGGTTCCCTTGTAATCACTTCCTTGGATTAAAATGCTCCGCTCTCAGGGCTACCCTCCATTCTCGTACCACTCCCACAACCTTCCCCCTTTTGACGAGGACAGAACTGTCCGATGCAACTTTGGCAAAGAGATGCTCAAGGGGGAAGAGTCTCCGCAGTTCCGAATCGAACTCTCCTCTAGGAACAAGACGTCAACAGGGCTAGCGCGTTGCCCCGAAACTCGAGACAGACCGAGTTTCGAATTACAGTATGCTATGATTCCAACCTGTTCGTTTCAGTATTTGATCCTCGCAGTTACTCGGTTAGCAGAATTTGGTGGTATAAGCCAAATTACCGCATCAGCAGTCGCTCCTATAGCTTCATGGGTGTTTGGCCCCCATGGGAGAAATATACCCGCGAGCAGGACCCCCTCGCAGCCGTACACTGGGATGTTAAGGATGCTGTCGATAGACTCTATTCACGTATTCCGAAGACCGACAAGATGGCTGAGGGAATCTGCGCCGAGGCTATCGCGAATATCCGTCAGAAATTTCCCACGTATCAATATTTATGCACCAAGTTATACGACATCGCTGAGAGAGCACTCCGTGCTGGTGGGTGTAAACCCGACGGCGACGGACTACATCCCATGGGTGGTGGACTGTGACTGTTCGGCCTTGCATTTGTTCACCTCCGTTGAGAACTGTTTCGCAAGGTCCATCACCGTGGATGTGACAAAGTAGGACGATATTTCCTACAATCGTACTGATGATACATTCACTTTGTCGGTGAATGGTACCCATCTCGTCGCGTCTCCTGACCAATGTCCTTTCTAGCGGTTGTCCCGATGTCGGCTAGCCGAAGCCCTGCGCCTTGCCTGGTCTCCTCGACGTAAAACCTCTAACTACGGGGACTGGGAGTCGGGGCGGTGGCCACGACGGACCTGCAGGCGGTGAGGGCGACAAGGAGCTACGCCGAATGCCCTTCCTGTGGCCTTGCGCCAACAGTTCCTGCGTTTGGCTGCGCACAGCGGGCACACAACCCCTACGCGTGTAGCGGCCAGCCCAGCGAGGACCTACACCCGGATATTGGGGCAGGTCCAGGCTCACCCGTAGTCTCGGTTAGTGGGTAGGGCGGGATTGATCGGCTCACGCAAAGGCTGCAGAGCCGCTCAGATTGAGATACTAGAAGGAAAGAGAGGGGACTAGGGGCTAGTCACGTCGTCCTCTATGGCGAGGCGCAGACCAGCCACCGGGAGTCCTGCGGCTATGACCGCATTGTTTTCAAGACAAATTGATCGACTCGCGCAGAGGCTGCAGGGTCGCTCAAATCGTTACCGAGAAAACATGAAGACAAACTGACAGACTAAAGGTGGCTCGGGTTCACGCGTTTAGCAGAACCGCCTCCCTTTCGTCGAGGAAGATATACCGCGGTAGTACCGCGACAGTACTAGAAGATTACACCCTGACAACAATCAGTATTACGAGAAGGTGAATCCGTCCTGGCTAGCGCTCTAGCCAATGCTGCTAGCACACGAATATTGTCCCCTTTCGCGCCGGTTTCACCGTCGATAAAACCCTGCGGGATTTACCTCCGTACGGTCTTTATGACATTGTATGAGTTTAGTTCGATAGCTGTCTAGGCATACCAAAAGTTTTTGCCGTTGACAGCACCGGTATGAGTGATTCTTGATTCTGACGAGGTATTTTTTTGTAAAAGTAGAAGTGCGGTTACTCCCTTCAAAGTCGCGGCGGAGTCGGACTCGCTGCAGCAGCTGGTCGCAGGGCACCAGGGGGCCATTGAGAGCTTCACCGTTGGCCGGCGAACATTCCAAGTTGGCGAAGTAATACTTTTGAGATCATCCGGCGAGTGCATTAACGTTGCAGATTGCGCAGTATTGGAGCGCATCTAAGCAGCAATGGTTGAAGTGTCGTGTCTGCCGTCTCGCCTCTGATGGGCGTCGCGTGGTCATCGACAAACAGCTGACAGGATGCACGGCAAGGGTCGAGTAGGTTTCGTCTTCTGAATTTCCCTGGAACTAGGAGTACCGATGCTAATGCTGCTCGTCATGGTTTGTTCCGGATGATACTCGACGAGCTCTGACTTGAGAGATGCCGTCCGTGCGTGAGCTCTTCCCTCTCAGAGTTTCCGATATCATCCAGGCCGGCGACGCGCATGGCGATAAACCTTTGGCTGCTTTTGATGTCCTCGAGAAGGGTATTTATCATGTCTTCGATGGGCACTCATGAAGACGCTGATCGTTGTGTTGAACACGAGTCAATCATGAGCATCACGCGATAGCATCGGAGGTGGGATAGACATACACCGCCCGCAGCGCCTCGAGAGTGTCACCGACGGTGATACCTTAGACGACGGCTCGCCATTCGAATGCTAGGGGACAGAGAAGAACGCTTCAAAACTTGGTGTGAAAACTTGGAACCCTCACGATTCCTCAACGCGGAATCTCCTCACTCTTCCACTGAGGAAAAAATATCTGAAACCCTTCTCTTCGATGAGAAGTGAGAGCTGTTTCAAGAAACTTACACCATTCGAAAGCTCTACAAATTTGGGATCTAATGAGCTCTGAACCCCCAGTGTGTTCGTACTTCAACTCAATGAGTTGAACTCATTCAGGTCAGCTCTGGACAATTTTTTACCAAACTGTATCATTACTTCATTTGCTCACGGGTATCCGGCCAGGACAGATCTTGTCTGAAGGAACCTTCCGATTTGATTTGCTGGTGCGAATTTGGATAATCCGACGGCGCGGTGAGTGGCATCTTGGGGTTGTTCACTCATTGCGCTACCTCTAGCGTCGCTGGCTAGCCCTGGTGAGTTCACCATCGGAGTTCGAGAATCTTCGATCCAGGCTTCCACTGTCCGTTCGAAGTGGTCTGAATGAGTCGCGACGGGCTTCAAAGTGCAGACTGGCTGTCAGTGAAAGCTCGACTCGAGCGAGTTCTGTATTGCCACGGTCCAGACGGTGTCGTCGAAAGTATACCTACCTCCACACGTCACGCATAAGTCTCACTCGGGCTGGGACGCTGACCTGCTCTCGAACAGCATTAAGAGCGCATTGGCCCGACATAGCCGGGCCGACAATTCTGGCACTAGATTTGACCTCACACGGAAGCAGTCGGCTGTTGCTCAGACTTCGACGCAAGCCATTATCTCGCGCCGCAGAGTGAACCCAGTGCTCGAGACTGTCTACTGCACGCATCACCCAAGCTGTGGTACGCGAGTACAAGCAACCCTTCGCAACCTTTCTCGGATTCCCCCACTACGAGGAGCCAAGAAAAAAGGTAGATTTTCTCCATCGATAACCAGCGCCGAGCTTAGCATCACTGTTTCTTAGGCACCAAACATCCGGCTATCACGATTAACATGTCCTTCCCTCGCGCTATCATCCTCTTGCTGGCATCCTTGTCCATGGCCAAGAACTTTCCGCCTGAAGATGACTACTGTATCAAACCGAATCTGGTCTTCACCGCGGCTATCTTTTTCGAGCACGTTACTCAACAACAACGCCATATTAACGCCATTCAAGTGCTGTACTTCATTGAGAAGCTACCTCTGGAGGTCAACGTCACTGGTATAATCCCGTGGAAATCCAACTCTGGAAACACGGCTATCGCCCTGGACATCAAGAACAAGAACTTCACCGATTTCGCGAAGGTCTTCCACTTTAATCCGACTGAGTGGGAGGAAATCCCCTACAACCGTTCCAAGGATGCGTTCACTTTATCAATAAATGGTACACCTATGGACGCATCACACGCTCAGTGTCATACTACTACGACGCCCGGACCCCGGTAGAAGGTAGGCAGGGTTCCACCGCAACAAGCAACTCGTTGCGGTGAAGCTGCTGCTCCAGAACCGCTGAGGGTCGTCTAAACCTGCCTACAATGTAGGCCCCACATGGCGGGTTCTATGCCTAGTCCACACTAGAAGCACTTGACTACCTTGCTTTTAGTATTATTGCTTAAAGTCTGCTCGTGTGGGAGAACGAGTTTGACAAATAACCACATTTTTTCACGTGGTGGTAAGGCTATGAGTAATTATTTCTCAGTATTTCTCAGTAATACGCTCTATTGGACAGATAGATTACTTCTGTTGGATTATTTGAGTTGAATTTGCCATCTGTCTGATTTGAGGAAGTTTTTGTCGAAGATTAGTGAGGTATTCAAAGAAGTCTCCGGCGCATTCGTCATACTCTGCGAGTTACATCAACATGGCGATCTCGTTGAGATCGGTTGCGATTCGCAACCAAATCGAAACCGAGTATTCGCAACTTGCGAATGAAAAGTTGTCATCCGCAACCGAAGTGGCCGAAGCACTTCACTCGTACGCATACAGCGCTTGCTCTTCGCTCACTGATACTTGCTCACAGCAGCAGGTTCTCTACAGTACGTTGCCTTTAATTCATCAATAACTGCAAAAACAGCACTCGCCCTCTCTACTGAATGATAGGCCCTCAACTAGCATGGAGATATTACTCCCAAAATAGTATTCAGTCGGATAACAGCCCAGCACGTGTACGTGAGGCATCGCGTATCCGGCTGCACTGAACCGGACGAGTCCAGCCCTGTATAACAGTCGAGCTTGTGGTTGCCTGCCCAATTCGGTCCGAATGATTCGGACTGGGCGGAATTCAATGAGCACGCTGCACCTTCTAGCCGCATGCGTCTACAGTAGAGCTCCCACTGGGAAGGCCAGTGGTCGGCATAGACACCGAGGGCGTTATAGTATAGTTCCCATATGGCTAGCCTACGAACGGAGTAAGTCCGCCGAAGTTTAAGCAAGCCAAACCGTAGCTGTCCCGTGTGACACAAGTTGAAGTTTTATAGCCGGGTAGCAGTGCTTCAAACTTTGTAGTACAGAGTGTCATCGATTCTCGAACTGTTGATGGGTTTTTCTCTTTTTCTTTCATACTTTGCACCCGCCATCAGGGACCCTTGCCACTGCTCGATAGTCGAGTGTCACAGCGCATGGTGTGCATTCTGCAAGTCGTCTTTCACAGTCGATATACAACCCCCACGCTTGAGCCTCAAGTGGTGGTGAAAGTTTGAAGCGTCGTTCTCAACGATACTGTCTCTGAGTCTCTTCTATGGACGAGTTGTTCTCCAGGGGAATGCACTAACTACGGATGATTGGGTGCGTTTTGCCGTCACAGCAACGGCGTTGCTAGCTGGCTTACTCTCAGTTTGAAAGATCCGCGAGTTGAGCTCGGGAGAGAAAGAGTGGCACACTCAGGAATTCAGTGGTTGAGAAATGGAAAAGGTGGCACCCGCACTAAATGCTGCTGCGCCCATCCCGCTCGACAAGGCTCGCGATAAAATTTTTCTTTCGAGCGGTGAATCGTTTTCCTCGTACATCCGAGTACTACTCGAACGTTAGATCTAGCCTAATAGCCTCAGATGCGTAGGAAGATGAGGCTGTGACACAAGCACAGCAGCAGGACCCAGATGCATATTGGTAGGGTGCATTCCTGTGGAATGGCTTCATGCAGTGTTGGAGCTGATAATCTCCCAAATGCCGGCTAAACAGTTCGTCATTGTTACTGCAACCCTGGCGTCCAACGCGCTCTTCGTGAAAGGAACAAGCAGCACGGCGGCTTCTCGCGGTGTAAGAGCAGTAACGGCTGAGTTTCATCGAAAGTGGAATGCCACTATTACATACTTCGTATAACAGAAGGTTCCCTTGTAATCACTTCCTTGGACTAGGCTGCTCCGCTCTCAGGGCTACCCTCCATTCTCGTACCACTCCTACAACCTTCCCCCTTTTGACGAGGACAGAACTGTCCGATGCAATTTCGGCAAAGAGATGCTCAAGGGAGAAGAGTCTCCGCAGTTCCGAATCGAGCTCTCCTCTAGGAACAAGACGTCAACAGGGCTAGCGCGTTGCCCCGAAACTCGAGACAGACCGAGTTTCGAATTACAGTATGCTATGGTTCCAACCTGTTCGTTTCAGTATTTGATCCTCGCAGTTACTCGGTTAGCAGAATTTGGTGGTATAAGCCAAATTACCGCATCAGCAGTCGCTCCTATAGCTTCATGGGTGTTTGGCCCCCATGGGAGAAATATACCCGCGAGCAGGACCCCCTCGCAGCCGTACACTGGGATGTTAAGGATGCTGTCGATAGACTCTATTCACGTATTCCGAAGACCGACAAGATGGCTGAGGGAATCTGCGCCGAGGCTATCACAAATATCCGTCAGAAATTTCCCACGTACCGAGATTTATGCACCAAGTTATACGACATCGCTCAGAGAGCACTCCGTGCTGGTGGGGACAGAGTGAAGGTGACGAAATGAAGTGTTACCCCCACGCGCAAGTACTCCTTTATACACATTTATCAGCTTTTCCTTTGCCGTACCCTTGCCCTTGAATGAATCCTAAACACGTGATGATGAATGCACACTGTTGTTGATGTTGTTTGGTGCGGCCATCCACGTGTCGTTTTTCGCTCAGTTCGGCCAGGTATTTTGTAACTCTTTGTAACACTACAGAGCAAGAAGCCGCCGTCTAGTTCTTGTGATATAACTTCACCCAACTCAATAATACTGATAAGAGTGATGGAACCCGCAATTAGGTAAACTGATCATAGCTGATAGTTCTACTAGACCGAGGCAAGGGTATGGTTATTGTTAGCAAAGTTTTGTGAGAATAAGAACATCGTAGTTACCAAACATGCTCGATCGAATTGAAGACGAAGAAAACCGAGTCTTGAGGGCTCAGAAAAAGACGCTTCGGTATCGGTTAAACAATCTTAGTGAGGGTTTGCACGGTGTCCCTGGTGCCGTAGTGTACAGCCCTTATGTCGCAGTGAGATTTACGCGCGACCGTAGAAATTGACGAGCATTGTTTTTGGTGTAGCGAATATCACGCGGTGGAAGTCATTGCTTCTGGTTCAACAGTTCAAGTTTCTGGTTGCCTGGCCGGTTCGGTCTGAGTAATTCGGACTGGGCGGAATTCAATGAGCAGTGCTCATTGAGCACGCTGCAGTGCAGCGGCTGCACCTTGTAGCCGCATGCGTCTACAGTAGAACATTCACGGAGAAGGCTAGTGGTCGGCATGAAGACCGCCATACAAACCGAGGGCGTTGAAGTATATTGCATTTACTATACTTGACTGGGTGCGCTTCGCCGTCGCAGCAACGGCGTTGCTACAAGCAACGAGTAAGCCAGGACCAGCTAGCTCGGGAGAGGAAAAAGCGGCACGTGCAGGTCAAGAAATGAAAAACTGGCACCCGCGCTGTGGGTGCCGCTGCGCCCGCTAAGGGCCTGCTGCGCGCATGTCGCTCGACAAGGCCAGGGATAATATTTTTCTTTCGAGCGGTGATTCATTTTCCCGTACCGTTCGAACGTTAGATCATAGCCTGAGGCTATCAGCCTCAGACGCCTAAGAAGATGAGGCTGTGAAACAACCACAGCAGTAGGACCCAGAGGCATACTAGCAGTGTGCATTTCTGTGGGAATTGCTTCATGCAGTATCAAAGCTGAGCCTCGGTCAAATGCCGACTAAACAGTTCGTCGTTGTTTTTGCAACACTGGCGTCCAACGTCCTCCTCGTAAAAGGAACAAGCGAAGCAATACCTTCTGGCGATGTGAAAGTGGTAACCGCTGGGTAGCATCTAAAGTGGAATGCTACAGTGGTAGCCTACCACTACATACTCCGTGTATCAAAAGGAGCAATAGTAGTCTACTATAGCTTCATTGTTGTTTGGCCTTCTTGGGACAAATATACCCGCGAGCAGGACCCCCTCGAAGCCATACACTGAAACGTTAAGGATGCTGTCGATAGACTCTTTTCACGCATTCCGGAGACCGACAATATAGCTGAGGAAATCTGCGCCGATGCTATCGCGAATATCCGTCAGAAATTTCCCACGTACCAAGATTCATGCACCAAGTTATACGACATCGCTATGGAAGCCCTTGGTGCTGGTGGAGGCGGAGTGCAACTGAGAAGTTGAAGTGTTAGCCACACGCGTTATATTCAGCCGCACGCGTTTTATTCAAACACTCCTTCTGAAGGAGTCCTTCATATACATTCATCAACTTCTCCTTCGCCATAACCTTGCCCATGAATGAATTCTAAGAATGTGATGATGAGGCAAGTTGTTGTTCTTGTTCCCCAAGGAGCTTCCTTTCCAGTTCTTGTGTTATAACTTTACTCAACTCAATAATACTGATACGAGTGATAGAACCCGCAATCAGGTAAACCGATCGTAGCTGATAGTTCTGCTAGACCGAGGCAGAGTTATGGTTACTGTTGACGAAGATGTTCTGATAACAAGAATATCGTAGTAACCAAACATGCTCGATCGAAATAAAGACGAAGAGAGCCGAGCTCTGAGAGCTCAGAGAAATTCGCTTCGGTACCGGCTCAATGATTTTAATAAGGTGTGACACGGTAATACCGTGACGGTATAACTAACATCTAAGTGTACAGTGCTCCTGTCGTAGTGAGGCTCACGCGTCGACCAAAGAAATTGATGAACATTGTTCTTGGCGAGGCGAATATCACGCGGTGGAGGTCATCCGACGATAGGCTCAAACGACAAGCAATGTGTACCTCATCCTGGAAGTCTTCAAAAGCTTTTTGATATAAGGGGCTCATGACATATTCCACTCTCTGGGGGTTGCTCTCGTCGCGGTCCAGGCGGAACGATAACCAGGCCCCGTCAGATGGGCTATCTCCGCAAGTCACCCAAAGAACCGCTCGAAGTTCTTCATGCCCCAACACAAGGTACAAAAATTCATAGTTCGAGCTTGGACTCGGCCTTCCCAGATATGGGGTGATATAGGAGTTGTCAACCCTTGAAAATCTCACCGACTCGTTCCTTATAGTAGTGGTGACAATGTCTTCATTTAGGAACCGAATGATGCTGAAGTCAGTGGGGACGATACCATCGATGTAAGGACAGTGCTGTCTGATAAGCACCGGCAGAATGGTCCATTCGTAGTCGATGATGAACTGAGATGAAGTAGCCCCGTCTGCTAGACGATATGGCCCGACCAAGTAGGGCCTGGTGAAGCCCCCAAACTTGCATTCGTACATCCAGTTAACAGTTTTATCCTCGTTGACAAACAAGGTCAATGCTAGACCTAGATTGGCATCATCGAGTGTGTATTTGCCCACTTCCTGAGAGTGCACCGAGGTGAAGAGGGCGGCAAGTATGAACAACGATGGGATGATAGTCATTTGAAAGATTTAAGTCCTTAAGGAGCTGTTCGACAGGCTCAGCGCATGATGGCCCATATGACGACTACCGACTACTCCAATCGAAGCATGCTACTCGTTCGCTTGAGACGTAATTAGGCGACAACCTAAAAGGAGTTTATTAGCTTATCCTCGTCACACGACACGTCACGTCACGTCGCGACGGGACAGGACAGGAAGCGAGTACTGAACAGCGAACTGGTCAAGAGCAGCAGAGAGCTACCGGCAACCAACTGAAGTCGATTTGTACATAAGTTATGTAACATAAGAATACCGAGATATCGGATCACCAAAATTGAGGACTATGCGAACTTAGGGTCGGTAAGCGCCTGCTACCGAAAGCCGACTGCTCGTCTGATCTATGCGCTTCGGTGACGTAACTTGTATCACTTCACTGAGAAGACATCTTGATGGTTTCCTCGACTATTCCATTGAGCTCCATTTCCTCGGTGATAAGCTCGTGATCCGGATGGGATTGTATCGATTGAGAATTTCAACTCGAAATAGAAGGCGGAATAAGATTTAAAGCTTTGTGGTGTGGATGGAATTGTACCTCTCTGCCTGTTTTGCTGTGCCCATGTGCGTAGACAGTGGCTAACGAGCGTCGAAGGCATAAGCGTGCCACCTATACTGTTAATCCGGTCAACTTAATCGAGCGGTGGACACTGTTGGACCCTCCACGAAGGTCCCTCGCGACTCAGTGATGACAGCGGTAGTCTACCGCCAGTAGACTTCTTCGCAACACGACCTTGGAAGGCACATGTGCAACGGGCAGTATGTTCGTATGGTTAGCTTCGACGATTGCGCAGTAGACTGCGGTATGAGGCAAGTGCCACATGTGACGTGTGTGCAAAGCCTTCCTCGTTGACAGGTACATGCTGCGATCACGCACTGTTCCTATACTCGCCACGCCTTTCTGAGCGCAGCAGTTTGAACTTAACTTCCCTATTATTTACTCCATTCAGAAGTCCACTCGACGGAAGTTCCGTCACGGAACACATACGCGAGGAAGGGCCATGAACTTGGCGACTGGAACCGAAATCGGGACACCGGTTCTTGGGATAAGAGGGTCAGCAAAGCGGCAAGCCCGCTTGAAACCCGAACACACAAAAAGAAAGAAAATAGCAGCTTGGATAAAGGCCGGAGGACCTCTTGACGGCGGCAGCTGGGACGGTGACCGCGAGGATGGAGGAAGACGCAGGAGAAGTCGGTCAAGGCCTTAGAGCAGGAAGACGTGATGACTGAATAATGTATTGCTCGTTATTAAGGAACATTTAAATCGATGCAGGGTGTTGATGAGTCCGCACCTTGAGCAGATGAGACAGTATTCCACAGGCTCCTGCTCGATGACCTTCTTGAGTCTTCTTAAGCACTCTGGAGTCGCCACTACTGTGCTAGCGCCTCTAAACGCATTAGTGATGGCTGCGATATACCATTCAGAAGCCTAATTGTCGGATAGGGTTGCCGCAGCCTATATGGGGGTCGAGGATGAAATCATCACATTAGCGAGTTGTTGTTGTTGAGACATCAGCAAATTGGCGGATAGGGCCGTTGCCGTAGCCTATATGGGGGTCGAGGATGATATCATCACATTAGCGAGTTGTTGTTGTTGAGACATCAGCAAATTGGCGGATAGGGCCGTTGCCGTAGCCTATATGGGGGTCGAGGATGATATCATCACATTAGCGAGTTGTTGTTGTTGTTGAGACATCAGCAAATTGGCGGATAGGGTTGCCGTTGCCGTAGCCTATATGGGGGTCGAGGATGATATCATCACATTAGCGAGTTGAACCATCAGCGGTAGGGTTGAGATGGCGGGATACGATTGGCGGACAAAGAGGTCATTTTAGCGGCAGGCCTCGAAGAAGGATTTCAACTCCGCGAATAAAGTACACAATTTCATGAGTAAGGAAGTCAATTTCGCCGATAAGGACACCAATTTCGAGGATCATCTTTGACGCCAAAGTTTGACCTGAAATCTCCGGGCATATAACCGCGCACCGTTTGCGTAATGATGCCGAGTGGAGACGCTGCCTTAAGTGTCGTCCAATCATGACGAATCACATGTCCCCCTACCTCACCTTACTCTACGTACTATCAGCCTTATCGACGACGTATGCCTTCCCGCCCAAGGAAGCTTATTGTGTTGGTCAAAAGTTTTGACTCAAAACAACCTCTTCGTAAGGAATCTGTACTTCTTGAAGCCCAATCTGTTGAAAATCTTCTACTTCGGTTTTCCCCTGGTTGTGGACCCGACGGTGACGGACTACATCCCATGGGTGGTGGACTGTGACTATTCGGCCTTGCATTTGTTCACCTTCGTTGAGAACTTCAGAAGTTTCGCAAGGTCCATCACCGTGGATGTGACAAAGTGGGACGATATTTCCTACAATCGTACTGATGATACATTCACTTTGTCGGTGAATGGTACCCATCTCGTCGCGTCTCCTGACCAATGTCCTTTCTAGCGGTTGTCCCGATGTCGGCTAGCCGAAGCCCTGCGCCTTGCCTGGTCTCCTCAACGCGGTCTTTATAACATTGTATGAGTTTAGTTCGATAGCTGTCTAGGCATACCAAAAGTTTTTGCCGTTGACAGCACCGGTATGAGTGATTCTTGATTCTGACGAGATATTTTTTTGCCGACATGTAGTTTGCTCAGCGATTTCCGGCATTGTGTTCGTCATGAGATCCCTCATCCGTCCGTGAAGGACACCTCGGCAGAACGCTAAACAATTGCGACGTCAAGGCGTCGGTACACTTGCTGCAAATGAAAGTCCATGACGCGTGGGCAATTAAGCGTAAGAGGATATCCACGCGGACTGTCTTCCGGCTCCGATCGTTGACAGCAACGCCGTGCTTCGGCACGCCAGATCTCGAACCTCCCTGAAGTCGAATTGATCACTTGATAACAACTAGACACGTTCCTGATTCCTTAACCAGTAGCACAGCTGCTGGACAGGGGTGGGCATGCGTCACACTGCCTATAAAATGTCCATTTCTGGACACTGCATGGATCTTGACTTCTGCAGAAGGCGACCAAGCTCTTCTTTCGTTTTCTCCAGTCGGCTCTCCATGGAAGCCTGTGATCGACACATATCTCAGGGAACCCCCTTTGATCGTTTACCTTCCGTTTTCGGCTAGCCTCCAGCAATTCTTGTTTCTTGCTGAGCCTCAACTTCACTTTCTCGAGCTCCGCCTGCGACCCCTTCTGTGACCGTTCAGCTTTGCTCAGAGCAGCTATTTCCACGTTGAGCCGTGAAGCCGCGTCGCGCACCTGACGCACCGCTTGTCTTAGTTGGCTCAGGCGCACCACAGGTCTACCTCATTGGATCTCTCTCCCTGGGCGGTCCTCTGCTGTCTGTAAACCTGTGCAGCGATGCCCATCTGGTTTCTTCAAAGGCTCGAGCTGTTTTTGGAGCTTCTCTCCCTCCGCTTCCACTTCGCCATAATCACTTTTGAGGCTCGTCACGTTGGCACCCTGAAATGCGCAAAGGAGTTACAACCAACAAACATAGTCTTTCACTCATTGAAGAAAAAAGTCGAAGCAGAGGCGGAGCGAAGCAACAGGAACAGAAAGGGTTGCTTCATCTCATACGCCACGAGCGCGAATCGTACCACGGTTCGCAGCATGTCCTCATCTCGTTTCTTGTCCTTGCTCATCATCTCGAAGGAGGACATCAGAGCCTTCACCGCCGACTCCGCCGCTGTCCTCCTAGAACCATAGATTTGCACGCCAACGTGGACTCCAACACTCACTTCTTCAGGAGCTGCTCTTGCCGAACCTTCGCATGCTCGTAACGGTCCGACGCATCCTGCAGTTTACTCCGACTATCCGTCGCGGCCTCGTGAGCTCCCTCATACTTCTCCGCGAAGATGGCTTGCTGCTCAGTCAAGTGGTCATAAGTAGCCGTCTGACAAGCCAAGGCTTAGTCAAAGCGGCAGAGAGTTCGCTACCCAATGCCACAGTGCCACGCGAGGAATGTTGAGGGTGGGTTGAATGGGGCGGACCAACGAGCTCGAAAACGGGTTCAGACATCACTATCTCGAGGGATCTCAAGTTGAGAGTCTCAACCTACATCGTTTTTCTCTTCCTTCTTAGAGATGTCATTCCTCTTCTGAAGTTCAGCCAGAATTCTCGCTGCCGTCTCGGACTGGTCCACGGCTTTCTTCAACTTGGCCATAAGAGCACTACGATCCTTCTCAGCATCGGCCACCTCCTTGACCAAGCTCTGACAATCAACAGCATCCTCCCTCCACTCAGTGGTGTGCCACAATCTTCCTCACCTTCACTCGGGACTCGATCATCCCGACTGTGGTGTTGGCCCTGTAAAGTGCCAAGTCCACCTAACAGCAAAATTGTGCCGGTCCGTCCTTTCGCCGCATATCTTCGAGTAGTCCGACCAGAGAGTAGCTCCAGTCTCTACGTATCAATTCCTTGGAGTTCCACCCGGTATACATGAAGCGCCGTTTTCTCGCAAAGTTGGAAACCGCGAAAGGTGCGACGGGAAATGCGAGATCTGTCTGACATTAGTTTTTCTTTCATATCGCGGGTAAAAGTTCAACCAGTTGAGAGAAGTATCTTTCTGGGTGTATGTTTTACACAATCGATCCAGTCCGGAGTCTCTACACGTTCTCCGAATTCAGCGCAACCCACTTCAGAATCCAGCTTCTCAATGAGCTCCTCAGGCATCTTGGCGGCGACTTCCTTCGAGGGGTTTTTCACGAACTTCCGAAGTTCAGTTTGGTCTGGAGTGTCTTCAACCTCTGAGAAAATATGGGTAGTACTCGAAGTTTGACGACTATGCGGCGCACTTGAGTGTCGAAGGCGTCTCGACTGCAGGAAGGATTCTCCCGTCAACTCGAGGATCTTCGAGGGCGGCGTTTTCCTCCTCCTGCTCACTTTCGGGTGACCTGCCCATCATACAAAAACTTCAACCGGGAGCTTCCGCGGCAAAGGTCAGCGGAGGACGAGGAATTACGTCACGTAACTGGTAGACTGACGCTGACACGTAGCCTACGTGTCCCGGTCGCTGTGAGGTGATTGCCTCAAGAAACTACGGGAAAATTTTGAAAATGCGATATCGCCGCACCGATTTACGAGTCGGAAGTTGATTCCTGGACTACTGCTATGCATAGCGCAATTGCACGTCGACTAATAGGTGTTCGAAACCGGTGATGACTAATAAGTGATAGTGTAAGGATGAGGAAAATATGTATTCCCTCTGCCAGTCATTTTCAACAATCACCTTCTGACTCATTATCATTGCAGCGAGAACGAGATCTCGAGCAACGTTCTTCAACCAGTAAGAGCATTCTACAGTAGTGCGGAGTGTAACGAGAGTGTCAGCGTATCCATGGCGACGACAGCTCACCTAGCAGGGCTGGCCTTCAATAAGGTCTTCGCATGGGCAACTTCCCTCCTTGCCTGCTCCACGAGTCTGTCAGCTTCAGTTGAGGAGGAGTTCGTCATGTTCTGTCGCTGTTCCTCGAGGCTGAACAGCAGCCGTTCAGGTTGCAAGGAGTGTGCAACGAGGACCTACATCGTCCGGGCCTGTGTCAAGCGGACAATGTCGCCGCTTTTAGCGTTGAATCTGAGAAAAGTCACGACCACCTCAGCGATCCTCCCATCAAAATATGATTAACCAATGGTGCGGTATGGAAATCCTTGGTCACATTAGTACGACCGCCTTACTCTTGCTTGGCTGCTTCTAACTGCTGTTGCACTAGATGGAGCCTTTCCTCAGCCTGCTTCAACTCGCGTGTCTCGATCGCCATCGCCACCCTCCCGAGAGTTGCTGACCGGGCTGCTCAACCCTGCGGCTGCTATCATCTGGCCTACTGTTCCTCAGCATAGCAGAGTCCACCTGCCTGTCGAGCTCATCCAGCCTCCTCTTGCTCTCCTCGATCTTCGATTGATACTCGGATCTGAGGACAAGATACTCGGATGTACTCCTAGTTTTGCAGGTGCTCACGTATAGCCGTCCAGCTCGCTGCGCTTCGCCTGAAGTTCCTTCTCCTCGGCCACGGCCTTCTTGTGTAGCTCCGACGCGTCACGCGTTTCAGTTTCCTGATAGAGATGTCAGATACCGCCTCAGTGTCGGCGGCACTCAGCACGCAGCCAGAACGGCCCCTACCAGCTTCCTCAGAGCTGCCTCGTGTGCATTAAGGGCCTTGGTAGTGGCTGTCAGAGCCTGCCTGCGTTCAACCAACACCTCTCGCGCTTTCTGCAAGGTCCTGCAGCAGCACCGAGTACGCAGCTTCATGGCGTGAGTATCTCACTCGGCCTTGGACTCGACAGTGTCCCGAACCATCTTCTGCTTCGTCCTAGCATCCTGCAGCATCCTACCGATATGGGCCCCTTCAGAGTTGACTGCCTACAAAATAACACAACCGGTGAAAGTGGAACCATGCGCTCAACTAGAAAGTCTCAGGGCGGCTCAATGAATCAATTTCGAAAATTCGGAATCTAATCTGAATCGTATTTTACATGCTAGAGTCAATTACAGAATCGACTCTGAGTTTACATTTAGTTGAATGACCGGGATCAGCCTCACGGTGGGGAGCACCAGTCGAACGCTAAGCGCGTCATACGGGTTCCATTACCTTCAACTTATTCTCCACATTAGATACAAAGCTGGTGAGGTCCTTCAAGCGTTCTTCTTTGGCCTCCAGTGCATCCTGGACGAGGCAACGGAGAATACCCGTCATCATAGCATCGCTCCGCCTAGTACCGTCGCTTTTTGCAGCTCGGCTTCTTTCGCTGCTAGAGACGCTTGAGCCGTTTTGACGTCCAATTTCTGCACAACGACCACCCTTTTCAGTCCTGCAGTTCGTAAGGTCACAGCTTACCGCAGTGTGGACTCTAGTCATCTTTCCTTCGAGCTCGTCCGTGAGCTCCCTGAAATGAACCACGCTCTCGTCAAGATGCATCGCTTTCATTCATCGACCGTGGGAATTCACCGGCCCCGTCGCCGTTCTGCTAGTACCCCATCTTATCCTGGAGCTCACTCTCTCCGTTGGAGTACTGTACCATCTCCTCATCCACTGACTTGACGCTGAGCTCCAGGTTCCTGATGTTCTGTTGGGCTGCGAGGGCCTTCTGGTAACTGGGAAGTTACAAAAGTAATTGTGGACTTCCGTACGACTGAGCCGTACAGAGTGGAGCAATCAGGGTTGAGAACTGCTGGTGGTGATGCAGTTGAAGGGGTCATAACGCCCTGGAGGCCATGGGTGGATAACAGTAGAGTCCCGACGAAGGGGGACCGTGGAAGCCACATGAGTTGAACGAAGTAAAATAGTGAGTATTGGCTGATGCAGCAGTGAGTAACCGACATGGAGGGGCACGTCTGAGCTACAACGCCGACCGTAGAGAGGCCCTTGCTCAGCTCCGCGGGGCAGCGATCGGTGATGAGACCCGCAAGTAGGTGCGCAGTTGATATCGCGCGCGCCATCATGATCGATTAGTAGAAAAGGATCGACATCCTTCCTTGAGCGTTTCGATCGCTGTTAGTCCATTAGGCTTGCCTTGTGTCTCTGTTGAGAATGCCAGCGGCACAGAAACCAGTAGTGCTTGTAACAGGCGGGAGAGGTCTCGTAGGCAGAGCAATTCAGGATGAGGTGATGCGCTGAGCGGCCGATAGGCGGGCGTGGGTGTAGTAGTGGAGCTCCTTCGTTGGTATCTGTCGAGAGCCCGGCTGACCGTCCGCGTCCGAAATGTAGGAAGCAGCTGAGTCCGAAGTGATAGAAAGATTGATGTCTGCTCGACTATCGCTGCAGTGGTGCACTTCCTTCCAGGTGGCTAAGTTGAACGCGTCATCCCCTGGTGGAAACGCCGAGTGGCACTTCGTTCACTCGGGTGATGCAGACCTGCGGGATGGTGACGCTACAGCAGCCCTTTTCGACAGGCAAGCGAGGGCGCCTCTCGATGAAATGGTGAAAGATCCTTTCTTAGAGTGAAGCCGACGCATCTGGTCCATCTGGCGGCCCGTGTCGGAGGCCTCTTCGCCAACATGCAAGACAACCTCGGGTTTTTCGAGGACAACTTAAAGCTCAACAGCAACGTCCTTCGAAGTGCGGCACGAGTTGGGGTAAGCCGATCCATTCTATCATTGTGTGAAGCAGTAGCCCAGCAAGTACATCGAGGACTTCGTACGAGAATTACCGTCGAGTCGCCAGATTCATCCAGCGCATCTCATTCATCCACGGGTCTTACATCCACGATCCTTTCATCCACGCCGTTTCGTCCAATCATGCTCTTACTCGGCTTCTTCCGCCCATTGCTTCCCGTCCATGTAGCGCACCGAATACGCATTATTAGTGAGCCTCCTGCGAGTCCGGGACGAGAATGTGGTCTTAGTCGGCGTAGCTTATGCCGCACAGGAACGCCGTAGAGAGCTCGTCTTTAGTACGCTTAGAATATAATTGAGATTATGGTCCTCTGTGGAGGGCGCCTACGGACCTGACTTGGAGCCTGGAATACGCCGGAGGGTGACGGATGAGTGTTTTGTCAAGGTTAAAAACGCCGTATTCTGCTTGAGCACCTGCGTATTTCCGGCAGCCGCGAAACTGCCAATAACAGAATCGGACCTTCACCAAGGTAAGGCGCTTCGCTCCGCCAAACTTTCGATGAATTTTTCGCTAGGGCCGCCACACTTCTCGAATGAAGGCTACGCTTACAGTAAGCGGATGATGGAATGCGAGGTTCGATACTATCGGAAAGCGTAAGAATTCTTCAACCGACTGAAACAAAGGTGCCCATCTTGTAGGTATAATTTACCTAACTGGGTCTGTGTGGTGCCGACTAATATTTACGGCCCGTACGATAACTTTCACCTGGTAAATTCTCACGTTATACCAGCTCTAATTAGAAAGTGCTACGAGGCAAAGGAGAGGGGCGAGGTAGTTTTTGGGCCGAGCGCCTATCCGCAGAAGGGAGGGTGAATCACGATTTGTGATGGTTCGCGGGGTGTGGTGTGCTCAGGGATTCGTGGTGTTGGGCACAGGCAAGCCTCTACGTCAATTCATCTATTCAATGGACATGGCGGTGAGCCCTTGCTGCATCCCTGTTGTTTCTATTCGCCGCCTCTTCAGCGCATCATCCTTCGGCTGCTCTTCCAACCGCCGCAAACAGGGGACGTGGACCCCAAAGCTAGCCCCGCCCCGGATATAATCTCGTAATATGCTACCGAGTGGATGCGCGTTTTAAGTTGCTAAAGCAAGGGAGTGCTGCTTGGCGTGAAGCGAGTCATGTCAGGACTGGTCTTGCCGTCTCGATTAGAAGAATCCTCCCATGGATTTTCTGAGCCCTCAGCGGCAGACTGCCATGGTGTGGTCGTATAGGTACATTTGCTGCGGTGATGAGAACTCGGAGGACGGTGAGCTCAGCATCGCCGACGTGGCCAAAAGCATCGCCAGAGCCATGGAATTCCGCGGGGAGCTCAAGGTAATACGATGTGTTTGCGGAGTTGGTGTAAGTCGTGCGTTCTGTGCAGTTTGACGAAACTAAGAGTGATGGTATTTTCCGCAAGACTGCCAGCAACGGGCGACTGAGAAATGAAGTACTGCCAAGTGATTTCAAGTTCACTCCCTTCGACGAGGGGATCACCGAAACCTGCGATTGGTTTGTGGAGAATCACGAGAAGGCCAGAGTATGAGCGATGACGTATAGACGATTCCCGAATGGGACACAGTTGTTGATGCATCTGATCATTATTGAGTTCATAGTAGTACTATGATAGTACAGTGAGGTCCATTTTGATATGCAAATCGCGTTTCACCACGTAAAGGCACGGTTGCATATCGGAATGGGACACTTGACACCCGCGCTCTCTAAATCGATGATACGGTCGATGAAACGGATGATCGATATATCAGTGGATCTCTCTCTTCAAAATACGTAAGCTTAACTTTGACCTGTGAAAACTTTATATCAACATTCCATTTTCATATCGAAACTGACGCACCGTAGAGAATAATATCCTTTTCTGTAGGCTAGCCTCCTGTAGAATATTCTCGTCTGATGACCTCCACTCACGAACCTAACATCCTCAAGCACCGCGCTCGGTATTACCGGGTCGGTAAAGAACTACGGTTCTTTTGGGGATTCAATTACGTGTTACCGGTATGAAACGCCCACGGCGGCATCAGAGTCTGTGAAATTTACTAAGCGATCGCAAGAGAGTTTATACTCATCGCCGGGGCCGGCCTAGTTGGACTTTCACCGATTTGATCATGCCGTTAACCTCGTCATTCACCGGTCCCTTCTGAAGGCCTGCTGACTGCTAACACCGTTTCCGATACTCTATAGCGCCAGTGTGAAAAATCTTTTTGGGAATTGTGTCGCTCTGACGCTCAGCCTTCAACCAACTCGGGCTTGACGATGCTTGGCGAGAATGCCCATTATGGAACAGCAGATATTCAAGAATACGCGAGAATTCCGGCACTTCAATATCAACGATCGCCCTCAATGCGAGGCTGGTTCGAATGAGTGGGGTGCCACACATCTATGGGCCTATAACTTAGGGAATGCACGAAACTTAGGACCTAAGATTTAGATATAGGTCCTTAAGGTCCCTTAAGGAGTAGTTAGGAGCTTAGGTGGGTATCACAAGACTTAGGAGCTCCTCAAGGCGCTCCTAAATATTAGGAACTCAAAAACCTCAAGTCGTAGGACCCAAGTAAGTTTAGCGTGCGCCCGACTGAAAATCCCCGTATAGTCGCTGTCCCAAAAATCGAACCCCGGACACGGGCATGTCAAACGTAGAACATATCTATTCGACCAAGTGCACCTCACGACATTTTAAATTGTAACTGATGTGGAGGCCTGCGGCTTGTACAGTGCAAGTTGTACTATGCAACCCGCAGAAGAGATAGGAGAGGAGATACTTCGCGGGTCGTGCAACGCGGCATAGTCTACGCCGCTGAAGGGCGTAGAATGTTCGTTGATGCTTGACGGGTGTTCAGCGATGATAGTCTTTTTGGTCCTGCTGCCGGAGTTTTGCCTCAACTAGTGCGAAAGTGTGTGCGAAACTAACTAAAGTTTGAGCATGGGTAGTAGTACGAGTCTTATACTATGAGAATGACGAGTAGTGGGCAAGGTGAGACTAGAACCTTCGTGGGTTTCGTACCATGGATTAACAACAAATTTCAATAATCGCGCGCCCAGCAGGTTAGGAGTGGTCTGGAGGCCCGTAAAGGCTGCTCCGGACCAACCTTGAACGGTACTCCTTAAGGAGCGGACAACCTTAAGGGTTTTTCAAGTACCTAAGCGTGGTGATACCGACTTTCCTACACCTTAAGGCCCTTGAGTAAAACCTTAAGGTCTTAAGTCGTAGGTCCTAAGCTTAGGTCCTTACGCTTCAAGGTTTAGGTCCTAGCCCTATGATACCCACTAAGCCAATCCCTTAAGGTTTTACCCAATTCCCTTAAGGACTTCCTTAAGGAAATGCACTTGAAATCCCTAAGTTATAGGCCCTATATGTGAGGGTGGTTCACGAAGGCTACCAGCCCCTTGCTTTCTTGAGCGGTTTGCAAACTTTGCGTCGCACGCCAGCGGAGAACCCGAGTCCTCAAAAAGTTGGAGACCTTGTATCGAGCTCTCCGACTTGTGGAGGCCTCCGATTCTCCGCTCACTTAGGGCACCGCCTCTATTATAGAGGCTCTATAGCCGGCGCATATGGTATGCGGCACATCAACGTCTGAATGTTGAGTGACAGGGTGGGGCGAAGTGCCATACATAACGGAAATGATTGAATCGCTACCTGGTGAAGAAAGCGGCAGCACCCCGAACATTGTACGATGACTCATCGTAGTGATGATTCACACTGGTAGCGCAACACAAACTAGTCTCTCTGAATGATGAGTTCTTATAGCTCATCCTCTCGCATAATACGAGAAAACGCGACCTAGGTCTCGAAATAGTGATTTTTCTGACTCACTCTCCCAGAAACTGGGGTCCAAGAGCGGTGGGCAGACATTGCTGTTCACCTTAGACGTCTCTTGGTGGGACTCACTCCGGGACAAGTTCCCTTGAGAAACTTCGGACCGACCAGAAAAGAGTGATGCAAAGCACACCATGACAATGCCTCCCGATGGATTCATTGGCTGGTCCAAAGAATCGCATTTAACGCCATAAACAGGATCTGATTGCACTGAATGTCAATGCTACAGAAAGTCTCCAACTGTGCACATTGGCAAGAGTCTAACTAAGCCGGAACCGGCGTTGGACTATAAGCTCACACATACACAGGATGAGTAATCGGATTATTGACGGTCACAGCCCCAAGTCCCACGAAACGTTTGTAAAGGCTTGCCTTCGACGTTGATCCAGTAGCTATCATAACCCAGTCGGAGGGACGTCAGATCTGATTCTTGAAGCCTGAAGGTGCTACCGCAATACTCGTTGTGAGCGTATATGATATCTATAAGAAGGAAGGGGTCCGTCAGGTAAGCGCCTTTGCTAGCGTCATAACGTTATGTGATATGTGGTTCACGAGTCTGGAAGAAGAACTGATTTGAGATACCGCATCTAGTTAGTATTTGGACCCTCATTGCGCCAGGCTCGGACTCGATGTCGAACATATCGAGGCCGATACAGCCACCTTGAAACAGAACCCTCGTAAACTGGGCATCAGCGTCCGCACCGAATTGTACGGTAGACAAACCCAAGAAGAGAGTGTAGATGATGGAGCGGGTCCACATATGAGAGGTTCTGTGGCAGAAGGGAAAAGGTAACCTATACTGAACAGCGCCGGGTGTGCACTATGCGCAGTGTGGCAACACGATTTGAGGCGGGGTTCAAAGGAATTCAACAATCTCAAGGGGATTTAAGCGATAACACGGTCTATAGCTTACTAACCTAAGCTTCGTGTGGCACGGATAATCATGCACGCAAGTACACAGCGCATGATAAGGTCAGATGGATATCTGAGACTAATGTATCAGTAAAGCCTTAACTGTAAAAGAGCAGTGCGCTTGTAGCACGCATGAGCACATCTCAGCCTGATAGGCCCATGCGTGTAAGGCTCCCACTCGCACTTTAATGACAACATAGTGACGAGTATAGTGTACAATATGTAACAGCGACAGCTTGGTTCAGTACTATTCCGCTGTTAGACTATCCTCGCTGCACTTACCTTCACTGCTACCGTGTATCATTAGTCCCAGGTTATAGTCTGGGCGTTGCACTCGCGATCTATATTGAGCTTAGCTTAGTAAGCTGCAGGTCAAATTATTGCTTCGCCCCTCTAGGGTCTAGCTTTTAACCACTCTTCGAGCCCCGCCCCAAATAGCCATACTGCACTGAGTTGAAGCGCACACTGTAAGCGGAGCGGTCGGCGCGGACGACTCCCCAGCATGATAATGAAGAGTAGATAATATTTGCTGCAGATTGGCTGCAGCTGCGCCGCAGCTGGTGACCGCTCAGGGGTCGTCAGCGTAATAATGGTGGGCCGATTGAACTTTACTGAAGGAATCCTCCCTATGGGGTGCAGTACAGGTCTCAAGGGCCTCACCCAATATCTGCACCTTTTCCCGGGCAAATGAAATGTTTTTTCGTTTGATTTAAAAGGGCCTGGAAAACCGAATTATGTTTGTGGTCAAGTGAGCTTTGTCATCCCTCGCGCCCCTTAGTACGTTCCGTCAACACGTCGTCGAAACTGATCCATTGGTCAGCTGATTAGCTAAAATAGTAAGAAGATTGATCTTGCACTCTCATTAATTTTTGGTGATAGTTTGATCAATACCCGAACTCTTCATGGAATTCCTCGACCTACAGGCGGCAGTTTCGCCTGACTCTCAGCTGACTCAGCTGAGCTGAGTCAACTGATCCGCAACTCCTCCATTGACGTTCACTGGGCTCGCTCGTCGACTTCGTAGTGGGGAACAACTCCCAGCTAACTATCTATGATGCCCCACTCGAAAGAAACCCAACCATCACAGCCAGTAGGGTGACGCAACCGTCGTGACCATGCACCGCATTATCATTCACGAGTAATTATTCGTCTTCTGCATGTTCCTTTCACCATAGAACCGGCAACGGGAGGAGAAACCCGGGAACTTCAGGGCACTCAGCAGAAATCTCCCGACTATTCCAAGTTCAACCTGATCACCTGGCCTAGGCCGGCAGCTGGGAATGACGATCTCCGTTCCCCAGGCGAGCAGGTCTCGGGCGAGGGGTTTGCGCAAGAGTTGGGAACTTCCCAATGGGAAGAGCCTACAAGCATTTCGATGTTCCACTAAATTATTTATGTGTGGGGGCTGAATATCATAGCGACCGAGCATCCATTCACTTTCACGCTTGCACGGCGGGCTCGAGGAGACATCGTTGGCGTAGGATTGGCCGGCTCTTGCGCGATCCCCGGATTGCGGTAAACTCCCGCCCAACCCGTAGTTATGTCGGGGAATCCCCGGGGGGATACACATACTGTTGCAAATCCGACACTCACCCCTACCTTACCCAAGGGCACGGTGCCCTGGGCACCCAGCTTTCCCTCGTGATCCCACGAAACACGAGTGAGAGACCACTTACTTAACCAGAAGCAGTCACCAGGTGACGATGATGCAGGTCCTGCATCATTATTATCACGGGTATGGACCCTACATGACGACTCTCACGAGTTGGATAGGTCTAATGTATCTGGGGTCGACATACTTCGTGATGCAGGTCAGGAGACCCCATGTTCATGTGGAGCACAGGCCGCTGCCGGGAAATCCTTCTTAATTGAACATTTGGGGGCCGTGTTTAGGTCCCTAGGGGGCCCTGCGCCTGGGAGCTACCCACTCTCCATTCTGTTAGAGAAACGCAAATCTTTCTGCTTGATGACTTTAAATTCAATAATCGCCAAGTAGGGTTCTCTATTACCGACTGTTCGTGCTTTTTCGAGAACAAGCAGCCCTCCACAATTCCCTTGCCGAAATCATCTTGTCGTTGCGTCTCAATCTACAACGAGGACGCTCCAGTGTGCATCACAGTTCCCAGTCGCTTCGGTTGTCGCGATCTCTCTCACGAGGAGAATAATATCTTAAACCGGCTCAACCTAAGTACGCCCATCAGTCAAGAGAGAAGGCAAGACCTGCCTGCGTGCGGACGGTGCTTCGCTACGTTTGTGCTCGCGTAACTGTTGCTCTACAACGTTTTTGCCTAGTGAAATGATAAGTCGTCTGTATTCCGTAGCATTAGCAATCTGTAGTTCATTGATAGTATTGTATGCCCTTTGCGTGAGTATCAGAGTTGTTGAGTTGAAGAGCGCTACATTGAGGTCGTCAGTAGCAGTTCATTTCTTCTGCGCATGCGAACTTCAACAGGTGACTCTCCGTCGGAGAGTCTCCGACAGTGCGCGCTCAAGTGTTACTACTGTCAGTTGCAAAAGTGGGAAACGTCGGAAGGAAAACTTCGTCTGGATACTTGCGCGTGTGGTATCTCGAACCCCCTCAGAGGGGGCCCCTCTCCCCCATACACTGTTGATACAAGCTAGGCCACGAGATTCGCCAGGACACACACACACACACACACACACACACAACATTTCGTGGGGGGGGGGATAAGGCCTCATGAGTCAACTATTTTGCAATACACTGGCGTTTACAATCCTTTCCTGGGTAGGTATGCGTATCCTGAGTTCGGACTCACTGAGGTGAGCTTACTCAAGGCGAGAGTTGGACTTGTGAGTTGAATAAAGGCCTGAGATGGCGCATCTGAGCTTGAGTCACCGACTCTGATACACATGGTTGAGTTATGAGTCTGAGCAGCTGAGTGTGAGCAAACGGCTTGAGTCGTGAGTCTGATCCTGATCAACTGAGTCGACTCACGGATCGAATCAAGCTCATGATTCAGTAGGCTGATTCGTGAGTGAGTGCTCAAGTGCTTGAGTTGTAGCTCTTGAGTCAGATTCACTGGGCTGAGTCGTGAGTAAGAGCCATGATGTTTGAGACACTGACTCACGAATCAGCCCCCCTCAGAGTCAACTCACCCGTCTAACGTTGAGTGTGAGTCAGATCCTGACTCACCGACTGACTCAACCCCGTTTCACAGCCAATTTTGGTACCGAGGGTGTTCCGTGGCGGAACAACCCTGAGCTTGAGTCAGTGAGCTGATTGAGTAGGTTGCGCGCGCCCGAATATAGGCTATATTATATAGCTGCAACATTTTAGCGTATAGCACTATGTTACTTGAGCCGCCACGGTAGGGCGTTGTATATGCCGTGTGATACGGCCCGTATCGATACACCCCACAGTGTGCGGTGACACACACTGTCAGCCTATTGCGCTAAACAAGCGTAGTTTAACGGAAATACGTCCGAGAAAAAATGTTACACCGAATAATATACCCAAATCCTAGACGGGATAGTATCCTGGGGATCCGCAGAGCCCGAATTACCGACTGGACTTCGACAGGACGAGCTTCGAAGTTTTGGTGTAGCGGTAGAATCCTCGGACAACATCCGGAAGGTTCCCGGTTCGATCCGGGTTTGCAGTTTCTCCGCATTTAATTCTGTGGAGTACCCGAGACGCGTCAAGTCAAATTGGCGATAGAATAATTCTATTAGAACTGCTGCTACCGGGATTCGAACTCGGACCACGGGTGATTCTGACTCATCAACTCAGCGACTCAAACTTAACGCAAAACTTGATTCAACTCAAGGTCGTGAGCAAGAATCAGTGGATCTGGCGGAGAATCATTGCGATGAGTCTCTAGTTGATCTAGTGGCTCAGATATCGACTCAGATTTGCCCTTGATTTCGTGAATCTGAGCCGGGGCAACTGAGCTTGAGTAGAAAATCAGCCAATTTTGTGATCAGCTCAAGTTGTGAGTCGAGAGGCTGAGTATTTACTCAGACTCACCCTATAAATCAGGATACGCATACCTACCCTTTCAGGCCGCTTTCAGGCGGGAGTGAACGACCGAAATCTTCGAACCGTTCGACCCGAACCCGTTCGACCCGTGTAGGCGTTTTCCGAATGGAGGTCCCATCATGGGACCAGTTGTTCATGCATCTGATCATTATTGAGCTCATAGTACAGTGAGTTCCATTCTGATATGCAAATCCGATTGGCGAATCGCGTTTCACCTCTAAATCTCTCAAAATCGAAATCGATGATACGCTCTCTAAATCGATGATACGGTCAATGAAACGGCTGATCGATATATCAGTGAATTTCTCTCTTCAATATGCGTAAGCAGTCAAATTTTGACCTATAAAATCTTTGTACCAACGTTCCATTTTCATATCGAAACTGACGCACCGTAGAGAATAATATCCTTTTCTGTAGGCTAGCCTCCTGTAGAATATTCTCGTCTGATGACCTCCACTCGCGAACCTAACATCCTCAAGCGCCGCGCTCGGTAAAAAAACTACAGCTCTTTTGGGGATTCGATTACGTGTTACCGGTATGAAACGCCCACGGCGGCATCAGAATCTGTTGTAGCATCTTGGGGCTCAAGCACAGTCCTTCCCAGTGACAACTCGGTATCCGTTGGAGAATCAGAGTCATTCATTAGGGCTTGTCCGTTGATACGACGGACAAGATGGTCACTCGAAGGAACGAGAAGCAGAGCAGAGCAAACGGGAAAAATCGGAGAATTACTGCAAAGACGAATGGCTACTCACTTACTAGCGCACATAGTCACAACAGCAGATAATCGCATCAAATTTCCAGTGCTCGGACTAGCAGTTTCAGACTCGGCAACATGGCGTTGCAGACTCGCGAAAGCTTGCTCGCCCGCAATAGATCAGCTATGTACTCGCGTACCCCTATTAGCTGCGGGGCACTCGCGAATCACTCATCATTGATTTCGGTCAGACTTATTGACTAGTATGGCATCATCATCAGATATTATCATCCTCATTTCCTAATCAACTACTATCATCATCAGAGTGCAGCTTTGGTTATTCTATCGCTGGTCCAGTTGCTCATCCCCTACTTAGATATATTATCAGTTGAAGATACCTGCATCAGATCCGAGAGTGTTACGCTATTGAGTCATCGTGGTTGCTAACAACAGTATATCAAGGCCTGCTGATTACTAGCACCGGTTGGGACGGTCCGAGAATCGAGTAACGGAAACGGTCAGTTTCCGATACTCGATAGCGCCAGTGTAAAAAATCTTTTTGAGAATTGTGTCGCTCTGGCGCTCAGCCTTCAACCAACTTGGGCTTGACGATACTTGGCGAGAATGCCCATTATCGAGCAGCAGATACTCGCGAATGCGCGAGAACTCTTGAGTCGAGAATCAACGATCACTCGCAATGCGAGGCTGGTTCGGACGAGCGGGGTGCCACCCATCTATATGTGAGGGTGGTTAACGAAGGCTACCAGCCCCTTGCTTTCTTGAGCGGTTTGCAAACTCTGCATCGCACGCCAGCGGAGAACCCGAGTCATCAAAAGTTGGAGACCTTGTATCGAGCTCTCCGACTTGTGGAGGCCTCCGATTCTTCGCTCACTGAAGGCACCGCCTCTATAATAGAGGCTCTATAACCGGCGCATATGATATGCGGCATATCAATGTCTGAATGTTGAGTGATAGGGTGGGACGAAGTTACTGGTTGGTTGTCATTCATGGGTTGTCGGCGACTTGGTCAGAGTGGCTCTGTAGCTCTGCCATAAATAACGAAAATGATTGAATCGCCACCCGGTGAAGAAAGCGGCAGCGCCCCGAATTTTGTACGATGACTCACCGTACCCGAACACGTCGTCGACGAGTCACTACTAGGCTCAGTCTATTGCTGAATCGGCACTCTATTCCATCAGATGGAAAATCAGCGACTCTACCCGCTCACCTCGCGCTCTGAGTTCTTGGATTGAGTCGAATCATTCGACCCGGATGCAGAAACGTCGTTCTCGTTTCCGAAGCGAGGTGTCAGCAGTCGGCTAAGATTACGAGGGTCCTCTTCCGTGAACCGAGTCGGCTCAACCGACTGGGCCTCCAGGTTCGGCCGCTATCATCGGTGCCCACTACTGATGATTCACACTCGTAGCGCAACACAAACTAACCTCTCTGAATGATGAGTTCTTATAGCTCATCATCTCGAATAATACGAGAAAACGCGACCTAGGTCTCGTAATAGTGACTTTTCTGACTCACTCTGCCAGAAACTGGGGTCCTAGAGCGGTGGGGCAGACATTGCTGTTCACCTTAGACGTCCCTTGGTGGGACCCTCTCCGGCACAAGTTCTTTCGAGGAACTTGAAAAGAAAAGCGACCAGAAAAGAAATAAGCCGAACTGCATCATGACAATGCCTCCCGATGGATTCATTGGCTGGTCCAAAGAATCGCATTTAACGCCATCAACAGAATTATTCTTGACGGTCGCAGCTCCGAGTTCCACGAGACATTCGTAAAGATTTGCCTCCGACGGTAACCCAGTAGCTATTATAACCCAGTCGGAGGGAAAGCAGATCTGATTCTTCGAGCCTGTAATATCTACCGCAATCTTTGTTGTGAACCCTTTTGTGAGGGTCAAGAAAGGAATTGTCGATCACGTAGGCGCCTTCGCTCGCGTTATAACGATATATAGGATATGGCTGCTGGGACTGGAAGGACGTCCAATAAAATCCGCCGCATCTAGTTAGTAGTCGGACGTGCATTGCACCAGGCTCGGACTCGATGTCAAACATATCGAAGCCGATACAGCCACCAATCCGGTCAATCGTCGAGAACTGAGCATCAGCGTCTGCACCAAACTGCACGGACATAACCAAGAAGAGAGTGTAGATGATGGAGCAAGTCCACATGTCAGAGCCTCTGTTGCAGAAAGAGAGAAGGTAACCTACACAGAGCAGCTTGAGGTGTGCACTATAACTCAGGACAGTGTGGCTACTGGAGACGGGGCTGAAAGGGAGTTACGACAATCCTGACAATCCGGATTTAAACGATAACATGGTCTATAGCTTGCTAACCTGAGCTTTGTGTGACACGTAGAATCATGCACGCGAGTACAAAGCGCATGACGGGGTCAGACGGATATCTGAGGCAAATGATACGCAACAGCAGTAAAGGAGCATGTTGTGCCGTTCGGGTGTATCGGGTCGCCCGACTCGAGTGACATAGGACGCAACACACAGGGAAAGGTGTGCTAAGCCATCTAGTAGATGGCATCTACACCCATTTACAGCCTTGTATTTCATGCTGGAAGTGTCTCGCCTCGAGCACAGCGGTGCGAAGCGCATCAGAGCAGTACGATAGCAGCACGCATGAGCACATCTCAGCCCGCTATGCCCGTCATGGACAGTCAATGCGTCACGCATTATGCTAAGGCTCACGCTTACCCTATAGTGACAACATAGTGACGAACGTAGTGTACGCTATGTAACAGCTACAGCCTGGTTCCGAACTATAATAGTACTACTATTCAGCTGTGCCGATTATCACTGCACTTACCTTTACGGTAAAGACTGATGATGCGCAGTGGTGGTAAAGGCTTGATGCGCTTCGCTCAGCTGTGCTCGAGACGAGACACTTCCATCATCGAATCCATGGATTTAGATGGCTTTAGATGACTTAGTACATCTCTTACTATGTGTTGAGTCCTATGTCACCTGATACACCCGAATGGCACAACAAGGCTTTACCGCTACTACGCATCATCAGTCTCAGATGATATTATGCGCTTTGCACTCGGGCGCAATGCACCCGGTGCATGAGTACACGTGCAACACAGACCTTAGCTCAGCTCATTAAGCTGTAGACCACATTGTTGCTTAGCTCCCCTCGAATCCAATTTTACCTTTCTTAGAGTCCCATCTCAAATAGCCACACTGTACTGAGTAATAGTGCACACTGTAAGCGGAGCGGTCCTCACTGACGACTCATCAGCATTATAATGCCACGATAATGCAAAGGCTTTGCAGCAAAGCAGATTGGCCTTCCTATGGGGTATAGTGCGCAGCTGCAGCACGCGCGAGCACAGCTCAGCCCGCTATGTCCATGCGTATAAGCAGAGCGGTGACCGCTTAGGGGTCGTCAGCGTAATAATGGTAGGCAGATTGAGCTTTGCTGAAGGAATCCCTTCCTATGGGGGTGCAGTACAGGTCTCGAGGACCTCAGTGAGGTCACCTCACCCAATACCTAGAACTCTCAAACCTCGACTCCCTCCACAACAATAACGTCACCAATAAGTGATCTCCCACCTCCGTATCGCTTGATCGTACGGCATCATTCGCAGAAGGGAGCGAGGGGCAGAGAAGATCAGATTTAGTCTCAAATAGGGCTAGTATAGCCGCTAGGAGAAAGTTTCTTCGTTTGTTCGTTAAACCTTCCATCTCGCTTGTCGTAGATTTCGGACTTTACCGTTCTGACGGTATGAGTCGCCGCAATATAGCGAGTTGCGTTAATAAAATGGACCTAAACCAGTCGTGGGACACGACTCGAGGCAGTGTCGTTGAAGTTGAGGACTAAACTTCCAACCCTAAGGGTTAAACCCTTGACCGCAACGAGAGTGTCTCTCAGAATCCCTCGCGCAAGTGCCTTCGCGACAGTGCCTCTGGCAGAGCCTCTGCCGCAGAGGCTCTCTGCGGTCGTGATGAACAGCATGGCACGATTGAGCGTCATATGTTTCACGAGAAAATTCAATTTTTTCGTGAAACTCTTTTTTACAATTTTTAAAACTGTAATATTATCGATTTAGTGCACAGCAGCAACGAAATAACTAAGTCTGGCACGGCGGGTTCAGCTATAGCACCCAGGGTGGCAGGGACGCTAGGCGGGACGGTCCCACTGGGACCTCGATCAACCTCCAAAAGAGCAAACCAAACAGATATTTTGAGACGAGTAACTCATGACCACCTTGGACATCATGAGCCATCAACTGATCACCACCAACTCATCATGAGTTGGAGCCTCCAACTTGGACGACTGTATGCGTTTCCAGATCGACCGGCGAGGATGCCAGATCAGGCAGCCGCCCATGTATACCGGGTCAGCCGGGCCGTTTCGCTGCCTTTTTTACGAAATTCCCCTCAGTAACCGTTGGCGCCTCAGCAATTTGACCTAAGCTTAAAACCCCACCCGAGTTGGACCACCTCGGAACTCTCACAACTTCTAAGTTAAAAGCCTGGTCTTTGCTACTATCGCTAGGAGACAGGTAGATTGTGCGTTTACACAATCAAAAATTCCCAGTAGACCTTGCTACCTACTAAGCTGCACTTCGTAACTCGGTGTGCCTTCACCACAATAGAGACTGTCCAAAAGCCGAAGGCAACACATCACGGCACCGATTGAGGCCTCCAATGTTACGAGAGACATGCCACCGCCGAGGGACACTAGCCCGAGAACCTGCGTTCATTTATGCGCGGCAACGATGGTGTTGGATTAGTGCCGTTAACAACGTCCTCAGATCCCTAGCATTGACGAGATCATTGTAGTAGGTCTGGTACACTTGTTCATATCTCTTTCATGATAGATCGGTTTCGTAATCCGCTCAAGCATATTCCGATGTGCCGGACATAGTCGAGCGGAGCTAGTGCAAAGTGTCTCTGCGAATGCGTACCTGCTCGAGCTAGGCTAAGGAGTTCGCACCGATTTCGAGCGGTTCGTTGACAACGATTCGTTCCAACAGTGTTGGAATGCCCTGCATAATGGCTACTCTTGCGGCAAGAGTCTTGCCTTGGTCGCCTTCGCATCGAGGAATGTGCTGTCCCCAACCAGGGGCAGAGCCAACGAGTTCGACGAACTACGAACTCAGTTCGTAGTGTCGTCCACTGAACGGGGCCCGTTCAACGGACCCTCACCAGCGACACATCGCTGAGTATCCGACTCCAGTGACGATTGACCTGTCCCAAACAGGCTTTTCCTCTTCGTGTCGTATGTGGACTTCACTCTGCTTCCTCTCGTTCTACACCGTGGGTGCTGCTCGAACTTCAAGTGTAGAAAGACGGCCCTCTTTCCATCCGGAGTTCTACAAGGCTATTGCATTTCCCTGGGTTATTACTAATAACCCATGAAAACGTCATGGAAACTCCCTAATAACTTATTAGGGAGTTTCCATGGTGTTGCTCTGCGCCGCGGTGTCCTAACAGAACTACCTACACCTGGGATTATTACTTCGGCCAGCTTTTGGATATGGGAGTGAGGAACTACATCCTCGGTGGGAACAGGGTTAACCGTGAAAGCAGAATCGAGAGGGTGGAACGACAATTCTACCCTCCCTGGGATATATCCGGGTTCATGTCCCTGAAGCATGAGGTGGAGTGTCGAGGCGGGAGAATACTGGCTGATCTGGGCTTATTCTGGTTCCCATCTTGGAAGGAGACTTTAAATAAGACAGCTTTCCTTGAGAGTGTCGCTAAGTTCATCACGGATTATCCCGTCGACGGTTTTATTTCGTGGTTTCCCGGATATAGCCCGGCTACGTGGGAGACTGACATCATTCAGTCCATGACAGAGTGCTTTAAAGCTATCAAAGAACTCAGGATGGTTACCGGACTTAGGTGAGGTCGACACTGAAGAATCGGAGCCGCTGCTCTTTCCGGCGGCTCTCGAGTTGTGGAGATTCCTCATCATCAAATTGTCAGGTTCTCTTCTGAAAAATGGTATCAAGTGAGGGACGCCGGGTTGGGAGGTGTGGCCGACCTAAACTTCGCCTACCTATATTCCGATACCCCCGAGTTCATCACGAATCGTTTTTCTCGGCAAATAGTCAGAAACGCCACTCTGGCGGGTGTGGATAAGACAACTCTCATTCTAGGCGTAAGTATGGTGTGCTTCACATTGTGTGGGCCACAAAGTGTAGCCAGACCGTTAAGCAGCAGAACTTTGACCCGTTGCGATCATTAGCTGTCTGGTTCTATCCGAGCGACGGGTTGCATGCTGCAACTGGTAGCCTAGGACACCCTACTTGCGGTGGCTTGGGCTCGGGTGGCCCAGCTGAGCTCGGTTGCTCAGTTGCTACAACTGAGCTGATATGGCTGACTGTTTCGATTCGAAACAGTCGAAACTTTCGAACGCCTCCTCCCTAGGTGTCTCTCCTATCCTCTTCGAATATGCGCGGCTACTCCAGTGTGATATTGGACTTACACGGGAAACCTGATGGGCCTGGTTGGGTCAGACTCGCACATGGAACACTCGTTTACTACAACTCTCAGAAGAATGCGAGGGACAAGCTGCTATATGCAAAGAGGGAGGGGCTTCATGGCATTTTTCTGGAGGGTGGAAGTCTTTGGTTTCAAGACCTGCTTGCGTGGGATGTGCGCTCTCTTTGCTACGCCCTGTCCAAGCTGGCCAAGAGATTAAGATAACCGAAAGCAGTGCGTCAGAGCCTCTGACTCAGGGGGGTTGTATCACTCTTCCCCACCCCCTGTATCCCTGGGGATCCCAACCTGGGATACACCTCCGCTATCGTCCATAACTTTTTCGATGAAGGGCCTATCAGTCTCACATTCTTGTAATTTTTTTATGAATTTGATTAACAAGTTTATTCGTTTGATTTGGAGAGAGTTGGAATAGTGGGCGAACGAATGAGACTCTCATCATAGGAGGCATGGTCCTAAAGCTCTTCGTTGGTGGTAATTGAGACCCTTGAGATAAGACTCTGAAAAGCCGATAGCACAGTCTATGCTGCACAGATATCTCCCTCGCGTGATGTGCGATCCATATAGAGAAAGTTGGCAACTCGATCCCGAAATCCTGAGAAATTGTAGGCAGCGATCGAGCCGCTCGGATCATTCAGTAGCGAAGACAAGGCTAGTAGCCTTGCCCTCGCGAGTCGCGAGCCGCGACCTATAGTACCCTCTACGGCACTCTGGACAAATTTGACCACTGCGTCGCACGCAGTGGTCGACGGGAATGAATGGGACATGTGCCGTGCGGACCTTCTCCACTGCACGAGTAGCTCCTCTATGGGTCTGTCGGACTCACTTCAATGCCTTCACCATCCCTTGTCCTCTGTCAGAGCCTCTGACTCAGTGATGGTATCGGGCTCCATACGAGGCTCGCATGGCGAGGGTACAGAGACGACCAACATACACGAATACTGGCACCGTCCAGGCCCTGAAGGACTCCTTCGGAAGGAGTGTTTTGAAGCTATCAAGGAACTAAAGTTGGTTAGCGGACTCAGGTGAGACCGACCGTCGGGCTCAGGCACTGAGGAATCGCAGACGCTGTCTCTTCTTGAACTCTATCCCGAAGATCGCTCGAGTCCGTGTCTAGAGAATTTCGAAGTATGCTGTCAGTTTCCCATCGAGACATTGGCAAAGGGTAGAGGCCGCCGGACTGCGGCGGCCGAAGTTGAGAGTATCGCAGACCTCAACTTCGTCTATATATCTCCGTATGGCCCTGAATTCATCACAGATTGTTTTGCTAAGAGGGTCATCACAAACGCCACTTTGGCAGGCGTGAAGAAGGAAACTCTTGTCCTTGGCGTGAGTGGCTGCGTCGGGTTAGGAGACGACGGATTCAAGTTCCGTTATCCTTACCGATCGTATCTTTCGGCACTTCTGGAAGCCCGGACTCATTCATAATGAGTCCGGGCTTCCAGGTTTTTGGCTTTCGCTCCACGAGTCATCGAGCCAATATCATTATCTGAGCCATTCTGTTCAACAGTAGAATTTCAACTGCCGTGATTAAAGTATCTTCTTCTCAGATAGCGCTTCAAGCATACCCCCTTGCCCAAGGATATTCGACCGCAATACTCGATTATCATGGGGATCCCAAAGGCGACGGTGTGATCAAGTTATCGGGTGGAAACTCTCACAAGCGTGCTACAGACAAGCTCTTATTGGCAAAGAGGCTTAGACTACATGGCGTTTGTCTTGCGGGTGGTTATTTCTACGTCCAAGACCTGCTTCCGTGGGATAAGTGCTCCCTTTTCTATGCCTTGGATCAAAAGGCTTAACCAAGTCGTCAATGCGTCTGGGGATACACGCTATATTTGAACTATTCATTGTCAGCACTGACCAATGAATCATTGGCAATGATCAGCACACTACTATGGATAACCGCTCGTGGGCAGTTGTGTGACACATTTATGGTGGTCGGCATCGGTTGGTAATACCAACTTTGTATTTTTCAGCACTCAGGGTCTTTGGGTGCAACATTGGGCACATCTGCTTTGCTGGGGCCGAGGAATGGCCGTTTTCATTAGTCAGCTCAGTAGAGGGGCCACAGTCTGTGGCCCACAGAAGGTCCGGCGTCAGTGTCTTCCCTACTCGACTATTCAAGTGAGTCTTTCCTTGAGATCTCAATAGCCATGAGTTCAGTCCAGGGCGGGGTAACTCCAACATTGAGCCCCAGCTAGCTGGGCCACCTCGAGAAACACGTTTCACTGGGCCCACTTGAAGACTTCAAGTTAGAGATCTGTGCGCGGCGCCGTATGTGCGCACAATAGGGACTGGTGACCAGTCCCTCTTGTCTCGCGCCTGTAATCCGAGACCAGTCTTCGGTCTCGTGCGCTGACTCAGCGCCGCTGAGTATCCCGACCTTACAGACAGCAAGAATGTCATCACAACGGCCCCTCCACAAACCTTGGTAGATGAACTACCTGGCGTGCGGAATTTAGATGAGGCCTCACCATATGATGATCTCTATGACAAAGACAAAGAAGGCACAGATTCTCTCCAAATCGATCACACTGTGATCATCACAGACACACAGCAAGATCGTGCAGAACACAAGGAGTAGCATCAGATGAACCACTAGCCGTATCCATTGGGCCGCCAGACGAGAGCGCGCCCAGAGGGAGAGTCCAAGTGCAGATACCTTGGAAAGACAGCACACGACCACCAAGGTCGTTTGCACAGGTCTGGAATCGAGACCGAGCTCTGAGACAGAGGCTGGAAGCTTCACCCGAAAAATTGCAGATGTTTCGCTCACAGCCTGTGAGTCACAGGTTGATCAGCTCGTTCAGCAAGGATTCGCTGAAGCGCTCCCGAAAGAAATGCCAAGATACCCACCAGATGAATCCGATCCTCTATTACAGGAACTCGCTGTGAGGTTCACACTAAGTAATCGGAGTCGCTGTTATTTCCGGCCGTTCTCGAGGTGGCCGCCAGGTTCGGGTCTGAAACGTGGTATTGAGTGAGGAATGCCGGATAGGCAGGGGTGGCCTCGGCTTCGGCAATCTAATTGGCGATACCTCAGACAGGAGTACCCTGCGTGACGCAGGGCGGCGCCGCTCAGAGCGGCCCGCTCTGGCAAGTCACCTGCCGCAGGTGTGAATAAGGCAATTCTTTTTTTAGGCTCTAGTATCCCGTACTTACGCCAAGACTTAGAGGTGCCATACCAAGCATTGTCTCAATACTTAGTATGGCACCTCTTGTCCTTTGATATCACACAATACTATTGTATGCTTCACATTGTGGTCCACAATTTGTGGACAGGTCGAAAGACCGCAGAACTTGGACCCGTTGCGATTGTTCGCTGCTTGGTTGCTATCCGAGCAGTCAGTCCTAGCTGGGTTCAGCTGGCATGGCTGACTGCTTAAAACCTCTTTTCCTCAGGGATCCCTCCCAATCTCTTTGCGAATGCAAGGCTACGTACAAACGTGCGTAAGGCCTGATGGATTTGGTAACCAAACCAAATTTCAGTCAGAACCGCACGTGGAGCACTGTATCAGTGCCACTGATACACTCCAAAAGAGAGGCGCCTCACGGCACTCACCTGGAAGGCAGAAAACTCTGGCTTCAAGACTTGCTTCCATGGGATATGCGCTTTCTTTGCTGCGCCCTCTCCAATCTGGCCAAAAGCTTAATGCATCCAAACGGTTTGTGGCAACATTATCACTTCACCCTATCCCCATGTCCCTGGAGACCTCAACCTGGAATACAGCTTCGTTTTCGATGTAAGAGCCATCAGCACATAATCTTTCAATCCAGGGTGTGCGATTTTTCATAGCCAAATCTATCTTTCCGGTTGCGGAAATTTCGGCAAGCAAAATGCAGAAATTTCCGCAGAATAGGGAAATTATCGCAAAAATGGCAAAAAAATTCGGCAAAAGGGCGGCTTCCATTCTTTGAGTATTCTACTGTCGTTTAGACATGGTTTCCATTGGTTAGACTTGCCGAAGTCCAAAAAGGCATTGCCGAAGTCAAACAGGAGCGAGATCGCTTCTGGTCGCTCATCTCGAGACCCGCAGCTGGGGTAATATATAGTTCTGACACCTCTAGCTGCCCTAGACTCTAGGGCCTAGACGCACGCACGAAAGGTACATGGTTAGGTAAGGTATTGAGAAGCACTAGACGGATTCCGGACTCCGGAGTCCGTCTCAATTAGCGTCCAACGGGAGTTCCGAACGACATAGCCAAGCTCGAATAGGACCCGGAACGCCGGCATTCGTTTCCTTCGAGCCCTCAAACGTGGGCACACTGCCACTTTTGGCCCACACGGTGTGGCCGCAACACCAGCAACACATGGCTTATGTTGAAAGTGATTTTGGGAACAAATTCTTGAAATCCTCCGCACTAGCCACACAGTACTTCCTGAGATGGTAAGTCGACAATACTGTTGTTGTGAAGTTTGAGGTCTGGCCTCCAGCTTGGAGACTCCAAGTTCGAGTCCCCGATCGGGTCAGGATTTTGGACGAGCGCGCACTAACCTGCGATGCTGAAAAATTTTTCGCGTCTTCGTGGCAAAGTTTGTCCAAAATCCGACGTCTATTGGTCGAGAATTTAAGGGTCCGCATACGGCCCCACGTCTCCTCATGTGCAGGTTGCCGAAGGTTATTCACAAGAAGGGTCGTGCGGTGGCTTGCGACTTACTAGGGGCGAGAGTTTAATAACTGCGCGATGCATGCAGTTTGCATGCAAGAATTAAACTTAATCTCTCGTCGAGTGTGAAGCAAGTCACGAGCCCCATTCACTTTACAAAACGCAGTGAAATGCAGGAATTGCCACTACAGATTTGTGGATCATTTTTTGGCCATTTTTGGCTCATTTTTGAGCATTTTTCTCTATTTTGCCAATTTTTCCGCTGCTATTTTTCCGCAGCGGAAATTGGTCGATATGTGACGAGTTTCGACAGTCCAACTATAACCCTATAGATAACTCAAGTCTTCAAATGCATCACTGTCGGTCTTTCTGGTATCGATGTAGGTCTAGGCTAGGGTCTAGCCGCTAGACCCTCTATCATTTCGTTATCACTGTAATATAGATGTCTGAGTCACTGCGGGGAGAGTTCAGCAATAATTGTATTCTCAATCGTTGAATCATTCAACGATTGAGAATACAATTATTCGAGTCCGAATACAATACTTCGAGGTGCACACATTCAACTTGAATGTGTGCACCTCGAACTTCGAGCCTCGAAGTATTGTAAGTTTTTCAGTTCGGGAAAGTTCCCCAGTTCTTGGAGGAAGATATGTGCCGAACTTGCAGTACGTATGATACGTTTCCCAAAGTTGAGGGGAACATATCATACGCGCTGCAAGTCCGGGACCCGACTTGGACTCCAAGTCGTTGAGAGCCTCAGCTTGAAGGCCTCAAGGCTACGGATGGCAAGGCCATCAATATCCAAGGCCCATCCAGCCTGAGGCTGTCAGCCTCGGAGACGCTACGATATAGTCGTCCCGAGATCACCTTGAAGCGGCGGAAGAAGGGCAGTGGCCGCTATTCCGACCAACCTTTTAACAATAAGTATGACACTAAGCAGGCTCGAAGCGGAGCCCATTGCTTTGCTCTGCAGTGAGACTTCTAAGACGACGACCAGTTCGGCATATCAGTAATTCTGATTCAGAGCTGGGCTTCGTGAATATTTATGGTCATGGTGTGAAAACAAATACACCGTTAATGCGAAATTGACAAATCGTAAGAATTGCAATCCGGATTAATTTTTGAGGACGATCTCAAAACCCCACAGCAACATTACCGAAGTGCGGCACGTGTTGGCCCAATACTCTAGAATGGATATGAAGTTAATTCTGCGAGAGCGTTTTTGACTCGGTGAGACAATGCCTGCCGAATGATTTCGCGATTGATACTATCGGCCATGTGTCAAATAGGTAGGACTCATCACTTAAGGCTGGACGGTCGGCTTTCGGGAAGTGCAGAGTTAGTGGAAGATGGCGAGTGAAGGGTGCTATGTTGCTGCTTCCACAGTATGCTGATGCTCACGCTCAATGCAAGGCGGGAAGGAGTGAAAAACAGTTGCTTATTATGCGCTGATCGCCACATGCGTGCATAGCTAATACCCCGATGCCCCGAGCAGAACTAGATAGATGCACGCATGCAAAAGATGATCGGCGCATGATGTCATCATGAAGACATGATTTCTTCAAGCCAACGATTCGGCCTGGGCTGGGAATTCCACCTTGGAATTCCCAGTAGATCTTGTTACCTACTGATGGGCTTGTCAGTATCTGTTGCCCGAAGGATCTTCGTCGTAATTCACTCTAGCAAGATAATACCTCGATGTGCCGGTCATAACCATAAACTAGCCAGAACCAAGCTATTTTGACGCGTCTCTGCGAACGTGCACTTGCTTGAGCTAGGCTAAGGATTTCGCACCGTTCTCGGGAGCTTCGTTATTGGAGACTCCTGCACAGGAGTTACTCTCGCCTCAGTCGCCCGTCTATCGTGGAATATGCTGTCCCGACCAGGAGCAAAGCCAATGCGTTCGTGGTGTCTCCCTCTGAGGCTCAGAGTCTGAGCGGGCTTCTGCCAACGCCACATTGCTGAGTATCCGACTCCAGCGACGTTGGACCGGTCCCAAACAGGCTTTCCTCTCTCGTGCCGTATGTGGACTTCACTCTGCTTCCTCTCTCTCTACACCGTGGGCGCCGCGTCCTCTTTGGATGTAGAGAGATGGTCCACTTCCCATCCGGAGTTCTACAAGTCTGTTACATTTCCCTGGGTTATAAAGGAGTTTGCTTCGTGTATCGAGTGTCCTATCAAAGCCAACTATACTTGGGATTATTACTTCGCTCAGCTTCTGGACATGCGAGTGAGGAACTTTATCCTCGGTGGGAATACGGTTAACCGTGGAAGTAGAATCGAGAGGATACAGCGACAATTTTACCCTCCCTGGGATAGATCCGGGTTCATGTCCCTAAAGCATGAGGTGGAGTGTCGAGGCGGGAGAATACTGGCTGATCTGGGCTTATTCTGGTTCCCATCTTGGAGGGAGACTTTTAATAAGACAGCTTTCCTCGAGAGTGTCGCTAACTTCACAAAGGATTATCCAGTCGATGGCTTCATCTTGGGGTTTCCCGTTTCTAGTCCGCTTAGCTGGGAGACTGATATAATTCAGTCCATGAGGGAGTGCTTTGAAGCTATCAAAGAACTCAGGATGGTTAGCGGACTGAGGTGAGGTTCCCACTGAGGGACGGAGCCGCTGCTATCTCTGGCGGCTCTCGAGTTGGTTGTCAGGTTCTCTTCTGAAAAATGGTATCGAGTGAGGGACGCCGGGTTGGGAGGTGTGGCCGACCTAAACTTCGCCTACCTATATTCCGATACCCCCGAGTTCATCACGAATCGTTTCGCTCGGCAAGTAGTCAGAAACGCCACTCTGGCGGGTGTGGATAAGACAACTCTCATTCTAGGCGTAAGTATGGTGTGCTTCACATTGTGTGGGCCACAAAGTGGGGTCAGACCGCAGAGCTTTGACCCGTTGCGATCGTTCGCTGCTTGGTTACTACCCGAGCGATGGCTTGCAGGCTGCAACTTGCAAATTAGGACTCGCTACCTGCGGTGGCGAAGGCTCAGCAGGTCCAGCTGAGCTGGGTTGCTCAGCTGGTACAACTCAGCTGACATGGCCGACTGTTTCGATTCGAAACAGTCGAAACTTTCGAACGCCTCCTCCCTAGGTATCTCTTCTATCCTCTTTGAATATGCACGGCTACTCCAGTGTGATATTAGACTTACACGGGAAACCTGATGGGCCTGGTTGGGTCAGACTCGCACATGGAACACTCGTTTACTACAACTCTCAGAAGAAGGCGAGGGACAAGCTGCTATATGCGAAGAGGGATGGGCTCCACGGCATTTATCTGGAGGGTGGAAATCTTTGGTTTCAAGACTTGCTTCCTTGGGATGTGCGCTCTCTTTGCTACGCCTTGTCCAAGCTAGCCAGAAGGTTGAGATAACCAGAAGGAGTGCGTCAGAGAGATGGTATCACTGCTCCCAATTCTCTGTATCCCTGGAGATTCCAACCTGAGATACGACTTCGTTATCGACGAAGGGTCCACCAATCTCACATTTGATGAACTCGGTCAATAAGTTTCATTTGTTCGATTTCAAGGGTGGTTGAATAGTGGGCGCATGAATGGAAATCCCATCATGGGAGGCACTAGTCCTGACTCAGGATCTCAGGACTCCTGAGAGACCCTTGACATCCGATATCGAGTTGATATCATCAACCCGATGAGTTCGATTCGGCCTCTGAAAATTGGACGGCATGGAACTCTCTTTCGCACGATACGCGATCCATGCGGAGGATAGAGTTAGCAACTCCTTGCGATATCTTAAGAAATCGCAGGCTGCAAAATTCTTTGCCTGCGGTCGAGCGTCTGGGATCATTTGGTAGCCTACGGGACGCGCCGCTCACCTTTGCCAGTGAGTGCCGCCTGAGTTAGGCTCTTCGCTAGTGACTGCAGGTGGGCTGTGACTACCTGCGTCTCGAGTCGAAATTTTCGACAGAAAGAAAGAGAAAGAGAGAAAGAAGAAGAAATAAGTCAGAGAGGTCGAGAGAAGTCCAAAGAAACGCTCCTGGGGGAGAGTCATACGCCATTCGATAGCTGAATTTCAGCTGCTGAAATCGTTCTGAGTCTTCTAAATCCGTTCTTTAATGAAAACTTCTCATTATCGCTCCTGTCTTTTGGAAGTTTTTGCTAACTTCATATCGTCCGTTATGGAATTCGTGCTGCTACTCGGAATCGTATTGGGAATTAAGCCAATAACAGGAGCTCAGTAGTCAGCTGCTATGATGAGAGCATCTTCTCCCCAGAAAGCGCTTCAAGGCTCAAAGTTCAGCTGCCGTATCCGTTGGCTCAAACCTTCCGTTCACTGGTTGCAACTCAACCCCATCGTGAGTAGTGGGTGCCGGAGTAGCACCGCTTACATAAGAGGACTGAGTGTCCATCCGAAGTTGATGGGAAAGGGCTGAAAGATGATAGTTGAGCAGCTCAATTAGCTGCTAATAATATTCGACCGGCGGTCGACGACCGCAATATGGGGATCCCAAAGGCGATGACGTGGTGACTGTGGTCCAAACTTCGGGTGGAAACGTCTACTTCAACTCCAAAGAAGCGTGCTACGGACAACCTATTGTAGGCAAAAAGGTTCGGGCTACATGGCGTTAATCTTCGGGATGGTTACTTCTAGCCTAGAAGCAGGAAGCAGGTCTTGGACCTGGAAGTTCTATGTCCAAGACCTGCTTCCGCGGGATAAGCGATCCCTTCTCTATGCCTTGGCTCCAGAGATTCAACCAAGTCGTCAATGCGTCTGGGGGATACACGCTATATTTGAACTATTCATTGTGAGCACTGGCCAATGATCAGCACACTACTATGGATAATCGCTCGTGGGCAGTTGCGTCACACAACTTGTGCGCCACATTCATGGTGGTCGGCATCGGTTGGTAATACCAGCTTGGTATTTTTCAGCACTCAGGGTCTTTGCGTGCAACGTTGGGCACCTCTGCTTTGCTCGGGCCGAACAATAGCCGTTTTCATTAGTCAAATCAGTATGGAGCTGCAGAAGTTCAGCGTTGGTCTCTTCCTTGGGATCTCTACAGCCATGAGTTCAGTCCAGGGGGGGGCGTAAATCCCACATTGACTCAACTCAGAAAACTTGTTCCACTGGGTCCTCTTCAAGCTGAAAGCGAGAGTTGAAGAATCTATGTATTTGCATAGTTGATCGATAGGTGTCGAGCTTCGACTGTCGAAGTGTGGCCCATGTGGGTAACTCAAGTCTTCAAGTGCATCACTGTCGGTCTCCTCGGTAACGATGCATGTCTAACTCGGGGATTTCATTGCCACACTAATACAGACGTCTGAGTCACTGGGGGGAGAGTTTAGCAAGAATTGTATTCTCGAGTGTACAATGCGTGCACCCCGAACTTCGGGGCCCGAAGTACTGCGAGTTTGCCAGGTCTCATCACGTGATGAAGTCGATTGCCATTTCGCGGTTCCCGCGATTATCATCTCGTGATTAACGCCATTTCGCGATTAATAGGTGCATCTCCAATCTTTCCTTCTTTCGATAAAACGGGAAAAAGGCTGATTTCCTGCCATTTTCCGGGAGTTTCCGGAAAATTTACCGTTGAGGGACCAGGTTGCCACTACACACCCGACGTCATTTGCGTCAGCCTCCGAGATAAGCCGCTCACCGCAGTCAGACATCTCCCACCTCCAGTTTGAAGATGGTGCGTCACACAATTCTCTCTTCGGACAATCTCAAATCTGAGTGAAATCACACGGTATGGAAATAAAGCATCCGAGCGATGCTGCTTGTGTGTAGTTTGTGATTGCGATAAATACGCCACTGAACCCGAAACCTCTCGGGAGATGCTCTTGGAAGGGGTACTGATCTTACCAAGCTCTCGTCCGGAGGTTCTCGACATGTTGAGGGATATCACCAGCATGAAATGAAAGTGCTGGAAAAGCGCCGCCTTTATCCCGACGACAGGGCCA
>JABANP010000421.1:0-47034 GCA_013115135.1 Perkinsus olseni
CTGCGTCCTCTAGATCTGTGGCGTTGAGGGTGAGCCCTTCTCATCAATAGATGTCACGAGCTTGAAGTGCCCCTCAAGCTCAATGGGCATCAATGTGTACTCGCGTGGGCATTGGACCCTTCATTTTTGGTCCACCCAAGGATAGCAGTAATCTCAGGAACACCCGTATGCTCGAGGGATTTGCGATCCATATTGCCCTCTGCCAGAGTCTTTCTCACTTGGCGGAGTCTTTCTCTCTCAGCCGCACAGATCCTGAATCAGTCTTGGTCCCAGACCCAAGCGAATAGACTTCGGAAAGCGAACAAGAGATAGATTGCAACAAGTTATAGCAGAATCTGTAGAGAGGCTAGAGATTCAGCTATGAGATAGAGAGGCACGAAGTTGAACTAGAGAGTCCGATCCCAAAATGCAATAGTTTGCTCCAATGTATAGAGTTCTATACTTGGCTTGGAGTGCTTCGACGAAGATAGCCGTTTCGAAGATCTTTCAGTTCGGATCTACGGCGAGCGAAGACTTCGTGCCGCCGTTGGACGGCGGGTACCCCGCAAATGAATAGATCATTTCACTCATAGAATAATCTTGATCAATCATCAGATAGAGAGGATAGAACATCGAATAAAAGAGTTCGCTCACTTAGCTGATCTATGATAGCTCTAGCTAATCAAACATAGAAAGAAGGGGACTTCACAGATCTTTCATCAATAATCGTCGGGTAGTCTTCATACTGGATCCTACGAGTCATAGTCGTCAGATTTAGACGTGGAAAGAGCCACCAGATAGAGATGGTCGTTAAATGCACGTAAGGGGTAAACAGTCGCGTCGATAGACAGAAATCGTGTCACGCAGGGTCGCACGGAAACGACGAACTGAGGGATATCATTAAAGACCTAAACGCTCGAGCAGATTACGAGTACGCTCTAATAGAGAGCGAGTAAGCGGTCTCGTTGAGGAGGTAACATGAAGTAGATGTGACCTGGGGACGTAGTACACAGTCTCAGAGCCCGACATAGATAGCACTCTTGTAGTAGACAGAAGGGAGACAGGTCGTAGAGGTACGAGATTAGTGAAAAAGACTTCGTCGCCTACAACTGCCAACCCTCGATAAGTGAAGCCATCGGTAGAGACAACCAACCAACCGGGATGAAGCTCCTCAGAAGGAGGAATTTAAGCACCTAGGACAAGCATTGACGACGTAGATGCCCTTGGTGGTGGGTGGTAGTCGTACTTCGAACCATGGAAAGAGCATTAGCCTCGACGGATGGTAGATCATTGTCAGCCGGGGCCGAACCGCCTTCTTCGATAGGAAGTTGAGAAAAGCTAGAGCGGTTCTAGAGGGGGGTCTTGACAACCAGGTAGAGCGGTGTAGCGTCGATGACTTCGGGTCGTAGAGACCTTATCTTGAGCTTGTCGAAGAAGAACCTTGGACCGATCCGAGCCATCGGCATTGTCCGGCACTGTAGACAAGCTACCGATAGCATCTTGATAGACTCGAACACCCTTCTCGAGGTGATCATAGACCAAGTTCTGCAAAGCTTTGACCGGAACCAAGTTCTTGAGCGAGGCGTAGACGAGACTTCCATGAGCGGGACCAATTTCAACTTATAGGTTACTGCCATAGTCGTTCGGTCGTTCGGTAGTCGTTCGGTGCCGTCGAAGAGATAGACCATAGAAGTTCCAGCTAGACGAACCACGGTAAGAGGGCCACGCCAATTAGAGTTCTGGTAACCACCAATGCTGTTGGCCACTTCGGTCGTGCAAACTAGATCGTAGAGGCTCAACCTGTAGTCCTGAGGGGTCTCCTTGATAGAGCGTTCTCGAAGTTCGGCCTGCTTAGAGCGCCAACTATCGATGTACACTTGAACGGAAGCCTTAGTCTTCTCCTGCAGATCTGACAGAGCAGATAAAAGCGACCGGACGTCGCTGTGAGATAGTCAACATTTAGATACTCGATCTCGAGCTTGCCCCAGTCCACAGACGGGAAGTCTGTCGGAGGATCAGTAGGTAGCCATTGACGATAAGCATAATGTAGAGCGCTGGGACTAATGGTAGACCAATGCCGAGGTGTAGAGTTGTAACACCTTATAGCTAGTAGATAGCTGAGGGTGTAGTCCATAATGGCTTTAGACGTTAGGGTCAGGTCACGGTGAAGATCACGGTGAGACTTTTCCCAAAATAATAAATGTTGACTGTAACCAGGCAGACTATATTGCCTAGTGCCGTGTTTGTCCATGATAGATCTGACAACCTTCGTCAATATAGAGGCAAGAGCTCGATCACTCATTACAACTCTAGGGCTTCCGTGTTCACAGAAAATACCGTGTAGATCCATAGCGACAGTCTCGGCCTCAGTAATTCTCATAGGCCTGGCCGCAATATAGCCGCTCGGAGCATCTTGGGAGACCATATGGACCGACAACGTCGACACCCACCAGATGCCATAGCTGAGTCACAATCATGTCCTGGACATCGGAGCTCAAGTAGCGGACGACGCACGACCACGAAGACATCGAGTGCAACTGGACGTGGTCCTGCACAACACAAATGGCCACACCGAGGAGGCCCCCCTCGGCCTACGGCCTTCGGGGGCCCTGAAATTGTGTTTCATTTGTTTCAGCTAAGCGGCGCCACTGTCTTGACTTACTTGATAAGCTAGATAGTTCAGCCATCATCATAGTTGGTCTCGGAGTTAGAGCTGTACCAGCGCCGTTGGCGAGCGAGGCCATCATTATCTAGCGAACAGTGCTTGGATAGACGTTGGGAGACAGTCTTCCGTAGACCAGGTCAATCGTCGACAGCTTTGCCCCCGAATCACGGAACTTGGAAAGGTCAGTGTCGTTAGACTGGCATCGACGAGCACAGATCGCTAGACGCCGTTGGAACTCAATATTGTCCAAGGTAGATTCAGAGTCGGTGATGCACCTTGAAGTTCGACGAGCTCAAGTAGAAGCCGAAGTTCCTTCTCGTCGTCGGATTGATCTGAGATGTTAAGTAGATTAAGACCCTCAGAGTTGACCATGCACGGCGCGACCGGCCTGGCTGAATGTAGACGTCGAAGCCTCAGAAGGTGATACCAGAAGGTCATTAACCGACATAGAGCTGCCGTGGTAGAAGTCGTTGTCTAGTAAAGAGGCAATCATGTTGAGCGGCGGGCATCCCGCGTCCTCGGTAGAGGGTGCACTAGTCACAATCTGGCCTTGAACATAGCTCGAATGTCCGCTAGAGAGCTCCTCACCAGGATAGTAGGTTACAGACAAACCTTGTATAGCGAAAGCGAGGTTCGAACAGTTGAAGGACTTGGCTAGACTGCACCTCGATATAGACAGTTACCAGGGGTTGACCAGGACATCGACGGAATAGAACGTTGAGGGGTACCTGGCACTCAGAATAGTGAGTAGCCATAGGCAAATAGGGTGCGTCTTGACCCATAATAGTCCCCGATGTGGAACATCTTGCCCTTCCTGTGGATACTCCAGGAAGGGTTACTAGAGTTGAACAGTCCGTCTCGACCAGCGACCCGAATAGATAGATCGCCTAGAGAACGTAGATCAGCACCCCAAGCATTGGCAGAGGCGTCGGTGCTTCACACCAGTGGCTGATCTACATATGACGAATAAATATGTCTTGTCGAATGAAATATTGACATCATTATTGACGAATAATGAAGATCTAGACTCGAATATAGCATCGGAGAGAGCCGCCCAGTCTGTAACAGCCTTCACGATGGGGACGGGATGATGGCTTCCCAGTCGGTAGGAGTGGACTTGTTGAAATCGCGCCATATAGATCCAGCATGCATAACATTCTCGATCAAAAGACCGAGAGGATCATAGACTGGCTAGTATACCACAAGACTGTCTTTTGGTCGCAGAGTCTCCATGGGGAGTAGAACAAGAATATGAGCAGTAGAGGGCATCATTGCTAGCGGTAAAGTCATACCCTAGCAGATGCTGTTGCTTCTCAACTTGGTCACGATCTCGAACTATAGTCCAGTTGTCGTAGCGCTTGAGGTCCTCGACCGTACAAGTCATGGTCGTCGCAGACATAGGACACTAGATCGTAGTGGTTAGTGGCCTCCAACTTGATAGACCCACCAGCGTGGGTGTCATCGGCGAACGTGATTAGATCAACCTTCTTGGGTATAGGTGGAGCCTTAGACAAGTAGTGGTAGGCGGCGTCAGACGGGTGTAGAAGGCAAGTTTCCACTTCGTCCCGACGAAAATCACTGATGGCCTTAGTATGTGAAGGGCATGTAGGCGCAAGCCTTGATAGAGCGTCAATCTCGAGGGCGATTTACTTCATAGAAACATCGAGTTGACAAACAGAAGCACTAGAACCGAATGCCACTCGTGACCATAGAACCACATAGGGTCCAATACAAGTATAGCCCACATAGGGAACGTCAGTAGAATTAGAGGACATTCTACAGAAAGCCTTAGATAAGTCGCCCGCGACGATGAACCGGCGTGATCGAATACCCAATAGAGTACCGACTAGGTGGTTTTGGGGATAGCCACCACGTAGAGAATACCGGTTTAGAGCCCGAAAGTCGAACACAATTCTACAAGGAGTTGTAGGATGTGTCGGCCTGAAGACTAGATGAGAGGGAGTATAGTGTTCCGGTAGTGGAACGCTAGTTCCCTCGTAGACGGTGCCCTTGACCAAGGAAGCCCAGGCCTTGGAGCACATAGAACGACTTGGCTTCTTGATACCTTGACGTAGATCGCAGACGATAGAGCAGAAGCCTTTGTCGAGAAGCTGTGATAGAGCAGCCTCGAACATAGATTGTCGTTCTTCATCTAGTCGAGCAATAGAGGCTAAGCCACGCTTGGCCGCATAATAGAAATTATATGGCGGGCGGGCGTCACCCTTCCAAGGCACCTCAGGTTGAGCACGACCTAGAGGGGTGCTCGAGCCTTCGACCCCTTCCGGGAGGCAGCCTCCCATAGAGGAAGTTGATCGCGACTAGTAGAATCGGTATCCGTGCAGGTGAAGGTAGCATCAACATTAGAGGCAGTACCGTACTTGACGATATTCAGTGTCAGATAGACAGTAGACAGTGACATCATCGTAGAGGTCCCCGTAGAGGCGGAGAATGCCAGCCGTAGAGCCAGCAAGAATGTCAGAGCATAAGTACCACGCGTGCTCAAGTAGTTCAAGGCCAATAAGAAGGTATCCTTGACAAACATAGCAGACTTCGAGCCAAGGATAGCCGAGGATCCTCGACCTTGCCGAGGATAGAGAGAGATGAGCCGTTGGCGACATTGATGTGATAAGAGAAACATCAGCTCCGGTGTCATAGAAAACAGGTCTACTGACACCCAATATAGACAAGTCGCCAACCACCATTGATACCCGAGGAGGTTAAACGGAAAGGCCAGAACTATCACTCTGCCTAGATGATGAGTGAAGAACATGGGACTGAGGGAGTTGTAGACGGGTCTATTGGCGGGAGACACCCTTATATAGGAGTCGGGGACCGTGTTAGACACCAGATGAGCCGTGGTCTTTTGTTGTTAGCCTTGGCGTTAGCAGGTGGCGTAGAAGATGCAGAAGGTGACGGAACTTTACCATTAGACTTACGCTGCTGCTTAGTCGGCCGCCTGGGGTTCTTCTTAGAGGCCTTAGAGACAACATCCTGAACAAGCTGGGCGGCAGGACAGACATAGGGCAGGTGTTCTTTCCTTCTGCACTGTTGACAGTAGAGGGCTTCGTCGGGAACTTGGCAATTATTAGTGTCGTTGTTAGGGTTACCACACCTAGAGCACCTCGAGGTTAGCTTACTGATCTTGCCACGACAGCGTCGAGCTGGGTGGCTAAATCCTAGACTGCGATAGCACTGTATAGACATAGAATCAGCACCGACAGCGTGGGCGTGAGCATCGAAGCGATCCGAGGCATCATCACCAAACTTGTCGACAATACTTTTGATTCCATGAGTCGGTAGGCCTCGTCGAGAACTTTTCTGGTTTAAAACTCTTAGACTTAGAGTCTTCGTCTGGAGTAGAGCCAGCTGCAGCTTTGGTCTCATCCTTACAGCAGTATCCTTACAGTCCTCATCCTTCCTTATTATCGACCCATCCCGCTAGGCTCGACGATGCCACTGAAAAGTACTTCAGACGGATTTGTCGCTTGGCCGCCAAGCTCCGAAACGTGTCGGCAGCTATAAAGTCGATAGTAAGATTATCAGGTGAGCATACAGGTAGAGTAGATAATTTCTCGACCGGATTCTCCGTACGAAGAGAACCTTTAGCGATTTCACTTTGATGCAATTCTCGAGTCACAGCAATCGCAGGTAGATCCGGGAAACTATCGTCCCGATCATAGGATTCTTTACATTCAAGAAGAACATCTTTATTTGGAGGATTATTCTTAGCCAATACGATATTTCCGATATACTCATCCGATACTCTATGAGAAGAATCAACTACACTTATCACACTAACGCGAGCAGATACGACGATAGTGCATTCAGAGGCGGGCTGCTTAGGTCTCGAAATGCGAACAAAATCCCCTACACGGATAACTTCCGTGGTCTTAGTCCTTCTGGTGAGACTGCTACGCGCCTCATCGCGCAGATCACGCCACAGAGCAATGTATTCTCTCATGGTAACATCTCTGGTGATTCGACGTGAGTCATTCATCTGCTGAAGTAGTGCGGTCCAACTGGGAATATATATCAGGTGATCTATACCTAACTGGGCCAACTTCTCGTCGTCAGAGGTCAACTCAGCCCCGGGAATGCGTGATGGTACACCATAGACCATCATATATGGCGATAACACGCTGTTGCTGTTATAGCTGGCAGCGTTCCACGCATACACCGCTCGGGGGAGTCTCGTCATCCAGTTATTCTCTCCGACCAAAGACGGGTCCTCCTTGTCGAGAAGCATGGGTCTGAGATGGTCTCGGAGGCCCTTATGAGGCCGTTCGACCCATCCCGCCAGGCTCGACGATGCCGCTGGAAAGTACTTTAGACGGATTTGTCGCTTGGCTGCCCAGCTCCGAAACGTGTCAGCAGCTATGAAGTTGGACCCTTGATCCAATATCAACTTGAACAACTTGATGCCAACCAATTCTTCTGGGTTGAGATTACTACGCCATTTCACTACTGATGCTGCCCTTCGCCAGGTTCTGTTGGCTCTGGCTCTCTGGCAGCACTCGCACTTGGCGACAATCTTCGCGCAGACTTTCTGCATGCGTTTCCATCAATAGTTCCTCTTCACTACGTTAGTAGCGCGCACTCCGCCAGGATGGGCAGCTCCTCTGTGTGCCTCAGTGGCGAGTTGGGTGCGAGTTTGCAAGGTTGCAGCAGTGCAAGGAATAACCACTGGATGTGTTGCTGTTGCTTCATTTTCTTGGACGAACACTGGGGACCTACGACGGATAAGATCGATATCATCAATGAAGAAAATGGAACCAACGTTAAGTCATTTGAATCGAACAAGTCTGAGTCATCACAATCCCTGGATTTTTTTTTCTTTGGGATCGAAGGTAAGAGAGGATGGATCCACTGCTTCGGCTTCTAGCCAATGTCGAAGCCCATCCAGCTCTGGTGGTTGAAGATATTGTTTGTAATTCTCTGGTCTGGATCCTCGATCTGAGGGATTCACGGTTCCTGGGATATGCTGTATCTTAGTTTCATTTTTCGTCAGACTTTGTTCAATGACTTTCATACGACGACGTTCTGCCGCCGATAGTCCCTTGTAAATCCTATCACCACCTGGGAGGCGATGTATCAGGATCTCTGAGTCGGTGTAGAATTCTGCTACAATCGTTGCGTCTCTGCTGACTTCCGGATCATCTTTCGGAAAAGCAGAGAGCAACCTTTCTAGTGTGATCGTTGCCTGGTATGCTGCCTCTGTTTCTTTTCGTGGGATGGTCTGATCTGACCCCGCTTTAAACAGACCACTCCTGCCGTAGGCAAGGTGGAGATTGACGTCTCGGATCTCTGCGGACCAACAAGTTGTGCTCACGACGAATGCTTGCAGCAGAGCTTGAGGGTTGTGCCAGCCTGGCCTGGTGTACGTATTGCACGTACGTGCGTCTAGGCAGAGACGGCATTTTATATGCCGTGTGGCAGAGTACACTGGGACTAGAGAAATGTAGTGACGATCCTGTAGTAGAGGATCAGATTCATCTTGGCAATTCTTTCGGGAGCTCTTCAGCGAATCCTTGCTGAACAAGCTGATCAACCTGTGAGCGAAACATCTGCAGCTTTTCGGGTGAAGCTTCCACCCCTTGTCTCAGAGCTCGGTCTCTGTGCCAAGCCTGTGCAAACGACCTTGGTGGTCGTGTGCTGTCTTTCCAAGGTATCTGCACTTGGACTCTCTCTCTGGGCGCGCTCTCGTCTGGCGGCCCCATGGATACGGCTAGTGGTGCATCTGATGCTACTCCTTGTGTTCTCAGAACACTGTTCTGCACGATCTTGCTGTGTGTCTGTGATCGATTTGGAGAGAATCTGTGCCTTCTTTGTCTTTGTCATGGAGATCATCATATGGTGAGGTCTCATCAAAATTCCGCACGCCAGATAGTTCATCTACCAAGGTTTGTGGAGGGGCCGTTGTGATGACATTCATGATCGCACGTCTCGTGTGCATGCCCGGAGCATATACGGCTGATGATGAAGGAAGGAGACTTTTATCTTGGCCAACGTAAAGTCTATCCCCACTCTGAGATATGATCCACACCGCGTCTCGTTCGCGCAGTGCCTTCATGCTCAAGACAGCAGAGCATGGACTGAGAGTTTCGAGTATCCCCCATTCAACGGGAAGATAAGTGCCATCTTCAAGATAACAATTCTTCGATCTGGTTCGAGCTATAAGTATGCTAACGCCTCCGTTACCGAATTTGACAGGCATCCCTTTGCCCTGAGGCGAAACCTGATCAATGATGCCTGCTTCCCTCAGCTCGTCATACTTTTGGCGAGAGAGGAATGATTCGCTGCTCCCTGAGCCCATCATGGCCCGAAGCCTGATTTCCCCGGAGCCGGGACTCCGGAATATTAGGGTAACGTAGCGAATGCCAGCTGTCTGATCATTCGGTAACGAGACTGCCAGAGATTGTCCGGCGTCCTCGTCCGTTGCTTGTGCTTTGGTGTCTTGTGCTTTACCATAAGGTGTTGTCTTATCATTTGATGTGCTATCTGAGCGCCCCTTCATACAAATTCTGGCAAAGTGCCCTGCTCTCGAACACAACCGACACGTCGATGTCGCGACGAAACGATTGCTACATCTGGATTTTCTCGGGTCCCAACCAGGGATATACTCATGGGATAATCCACAGTTTCGACACCTGCCCTCACATTTGGCTGGTTGGCCACTGTATGGTCTTCAGCATAACATCTTTGGCACCTGTGAGAGAGGCATTCGTGCCGGTTCTGAGGATTACTACGACCTGATCCTATGGGTCTGCTGATGGCTGTGTATAGGCCTCCTTGTTCGGACGACCCTGGTAGATCTGCAGAATGTGACGTGGCGGTCGATGGCACTGCCGCCACCCCGTGTCGATCCTCATACTCATCGCCTCGGATCTGAATCTCAGCTCTCAACTACTGAATAGATCGAGGGCCGTACGGGTGTCCTTCAACAGCTGCGACTGCGAGATACTGGCCTACTCAGTCGCTGTAGGGTTCGAAGAGACCATTACGCCAGATACTGATTTCGTCAGAGTCTTCAACCAACGCTCCTGAGTGTTGCACCTCTTTTCGGGTTTTCTCAGCTGTTTCTATTGAGTCTTAAGCTTGTCTCTCACGACGGCATTGGAGTACGTACGCTCCAGAACCCTCCATATTGCTTCTACCCTGGCTTTGAAGCCAGCAGCGCATGATCTATCAAAGGATCTCCCTATGGAGTCGATTACATTATCCCAAACTGACCTGCTCAGTGGATACCTCAAGAGGTAATAAGATCCGACTGAGAGTTCGTCCCAGCCGTGGTCCTCGGCTGTCTCCTCTATATCTCTATGCAAGCTGGCGATGGTGATCTCCTGGGAAGACTTCCCAGTGAAGATCTCGGACTTCGCCGCGAGCTTGTGACACTCGCGTCGAACTCGCTCCTTATAATTCTGATTAAGTGACCTACGGTCCGAGTCGGGGTGATGTTGAGACACAGGATCGTCAAACTCAGTACCCGTCTGGTTTCCTCTATGAGGGGGTTCGGCCGATCCGTGTGCCATCCTAAATTGTACCCTCACGCGTGCCGGAGCATCCGCACTAGGGTTGAGGAGGTCCACTTCGACGCGTTCCCCTGTCGGACGTACATTCTTCTCGAATGGTAATTCACCTGACTGGACACTATCAAAATCACTGGACGCATAGCCCTCAGATATAACGCGATGAGCCTCTCTCCTCTCTCCCGGATTTCTACTTGTGTTCCGTTCCTGAACGATGGCTTGCATCATCTCCCTCATAGCGGCCCTGAGCTGCAGGACTTCTTCTCCCACATTTCCAGAAGTCGGAGTAGTCCGGGGAGGGGTGGGTTGCAGAGCGGTTAGGAAGTCGCCACTTTCTTCTTCTTCGAATGCCAAGGGGGTAGTCTGCACTTCCGCAGTGCGAGTTGTAGCCTCCCCTACCGGAGTAATCACTGCAGCCGGCGGAGGAGGGGTTCCTCCCGGAGCAGCTCTTCGACGGGGGGTTCTTCGGGGGGTTCTTGTGTGAGCACTGGAGGCGGTAGATCTTCGGCGTCTTGGTGGCATCCCGGTAGAATGTTCTTATTCTCTTCTAACAACTCAAGTCTTCGTAAGGTGGTGTAAGGTAGGCTAGGAAAGAGATCAACGAAGCATGATGAGAGCTCGGCGTGGCCTCGCTCGTTAGCTATGACTTGACGGAGCGAAGTAAAGCACGTTTCACAACTTTGCCACTTCCATCTCGGAGATGGAACACCTCATCAAGCTTGAAAACGGCTACTCATAAACCGCCTGACGAGCCTTAACCCCTAACCCTTAACCTTCAACCTTCAACCTTCAACCCTCACTAACAGTCTACCCAACTACAAGTCTACCTCTACTACTGCCTACTTCAACTCCAACGTCGCACATGTGATATATACTGCCTGGACAAACTGTCTATACGTATGTCTCAAGCTGTCTCGATCGATCCGGAACAACGCCTTACTACGGAGGGGGGAATCTCTCATCACTCTTTACTTCTCTCCTTTTTCATCTTGACATCTCATACTCCTCTAGGCGAAAGTGTTACTCATCGCGCCGATCGTCTTGTGCATGCGTGCATAGCTTATTCCCCTCGAGAGACTAAGCTTAGAAGTAGCAAGTAGAAGACTCTACCATCCTTCTCGCCTTGCGTCGACTATGAGCAACAACGGAGAAGCAACAGTTGTATAACGGAAGCGTTTTGATACAATATGCGCTTAGCCTTTCTTTAGTTGAATTGTCGAAATTCATAGTCAATTTTTGTTAGTCTGCTGGGAATGGTAAAATTTAAGCCGAATTTCATTGTAGTTTCCGAACCACCTCGACAAATAGAATTAGAATACTATCACGTAGTGGGAGAATCAATTAGTTCAAACGCATGTATTCTTGTCAGAGATGAGCACTTCAGGGATTTTTCAGCTCGGACTACTGAGAACAACCTAAGTGTAGTACAGTACAGGCTATAGTTATAGCCGCTTTCGACGTCAACCAAGAGTGCAACTCTGATAATAGTTTGCAACCAGCTGGCAGTCGAGAGAATGTATCTGTTGTAGTAGGTGACAGCAACGGTTCTAGTTTCTTATGATTCTGATGCCTCGTTGAACACTCCAATCCCTTCCTTTTCCCTGTGAACTGTAGGCGTTCCCGCGCCGCGGTCTTCTTGTACATATGCCGTCTGACCCCGGGGAACCTCCATTCATACATCGCTGTTTCATACATTGTAGGTTTCATCCACGATTGTTGCATTCATGGTAGGGTTCATCCTGCTTGTTTCGTCCATGTTACTTCCGTCCATCCGCTTTCATACACACCTCTTTCGTCCACGGGTCTCACGTACATGATTCTTTCATCCGCGCCGTTTCGTCCAATCATGCTCTAACTCCGCTTCTTTCGTCCAGGGTTTTTCGTCCGGGGTTTTTCGTCCAGGGCTTTTCGTACAAGCCTTTCGTACACCTGCGTTTCGCCCACGCTACTTTTGGACACATGTGAGGCCGCGGCGAATGTCCAACGCTTCCGCCTCTGCCACTTCTTCCCCTGCCAGGATTCGAGCGCGCGGCCATGGTCATACAAGCCAAGAGCTCTACCAATTCCGCTATTACCATCACCGTTTATGTGCTTAGTATCGCCCCGCTATATATACTGGTGAATGACCGGCGTTGACGATTCAGCACTCCCCCTCATCGGGTAGACTCCGTGGTGATCCCAGTGCCTGAGGTTCCAAGCATGAATGGAACCATTGGCTCCGAGCAAAGTTGAGTAGTTGGGCATCGGATGGGCGGTATTTTGTCGGTTTTTGATGTGTGTCTTATGGGTGAGTAGGTTAAAAGTTCATGCTCGTATCCGCGAGGCCGTGGGTTCTTTTCCTCCGGTAAACATTTGCGTGTCGTCAGCTTCATATGTACGATCCGCTATTGGACGGAAGTTTTTTTCCAAAAGATCGTGGCCGAATAGATCACCACGAGCATATCTTTGAGTCAACCGCCCATGGACGAAACGATCGTGCACGAAACCGGTTATGGATGAAAAAATGTTGACCCAAACAGGCACTTTTTCGATGTCCGAAAAGATTGTGGGCGAACCGAAATTTGTACGAAACAATCTTGGATCGGAGCTGCAGTGGACCAATGGATCATGGACGAATCGCGGTACCTGCCTTTGCTGCCTTTGGCCAGGCTGCCTTTGAAGCCTAACCCTTTCGAGGTTTCTCGGCTCCCGGGAGGTCGTTAGGTTGCCGAGCCCTTTGAACCGCTCTCGTCGTACGCTGCAGGCGTTTACGGCGGTCCACTGCTTGCTGAAATCTTTTATGATTCTCACCCATTCACACCAAAAGACGAAATTGAGGGGGAGTACCGTGGGGGAGTTCCCCCGTCACCTATTTGACCCTATTGGATTCCTTTGCGCGTTGTGTTCCGCCGCGGGTTGAAGCACTGTACGCCAATGTTTGTATGCGTTACGTGTATGGGACTTGCTCACTGCGGCTTTCGTGGGTCTGCCGGATAGCACTCGCCCCTCACTAGTAGCGCAACAAAACCTCCCGGGAAACTTAACTACCACGCACTACGTCACACAGATGTCTACCATGTTGGCCAATCGCGCCTCTAACCAGAGCCAACCGATAACTTTTGAGCCAACTTCACTGCTACTTCTTAGGAGCTTAAGGACGAGTACCCCCTGAGGCCGTGGTAGATTCGCCGCCCTGCTGACCTCCGTTATACAGCCGGACGGCTGTTAAACCCCTCTCCTTTGCCATCGCCCTTCTGCTAAGCTTTCCCCCTTCCCTTCTGGAAACCAAGGCTAGCCATTTCGGTGAGCGGCCTTGCAAAGAAACAAGGGCGCGGTGTGTTCTTGCGAGTAACACTTCCATAGGCTCACTCCAGTCGCTGCGATGCCCGGCACGCCCTGAACTCCTTGTCTGCTTCAATGGCCCTCGTGGGGGCTTTGGATGCCAGCTGACCCATTTCGCACTGATAAGCTAATAAGGTGAAGACCTTCTTGGCGCCCTCCGAATCCAACAGCGAGAGGCAAACAATATACCTCGAAAACCGCGACATCCACAGACCCGCAAGTTCGCCCTCATTGGCGAACATCCCCTCGCGGCCGTACGGGTGTATCACGACTCGTACACCGAAAACTCGAACACTTTCATTTCGTACACGACTCGTACACTGAATGCTCGGTCGCCCCTTAGATCCGTACACCGTCATCCCGTACACTTAAAACTCGTACACATAATACTCGTACACATGAAACTCATACACGTAAAACTCATTGTGCCATGACTGAGGCTCAACAAGGGATGAGGGTGTTGTAACAGCTCACACAAGAGCGTAATCCATGGTGGAATCGCACAAGAGGACGTTCGCACGTAGAGGATCGAGTAAGAGAGCAAGTGACCAATAAATAGCGGATGATCACAAACGGTTTGTTGTGTTGAAGTAAATAACACGTAGAGTGAAAGTATACAACGGATACTTATCATCGATGAGGGGTTAGCGATAGGCAGGTGTTAGTCCGTGTCGTAATCGTCGTGAATGGGCACAGGAAGAGTGTCATAAGCGTTGTCTTCACAGTAGCCATAGGGTCCGTGGGTTGAGTGGGGAAAGGCCGTAGTGGGACAAGGCGAGAGACCGGTATGACGGCTGCAAGGAGTAGCACCGGGGTCGAGTGCCAGAGTAGTAGAGTTGTTGCCGATATGTCGATGAAGATGGAGCGCAGCAGCGTGAGGAGTGAGAGAGTGGGAGCAACAACTGTCAATCACGAGGCGAAAGGAACCGAAGGCTGGAGACCGTACGGTGCAAGCAACAGGTGAGGGAGCGGCATGGGCGGAGTCGGCAACGCAAGCTGTGGTGTTAGGGGAAGGCGTAGTAGAGGGTGTACCGCGATTCGTCCATGATCGATTGGTCCACTGCAGCTTCGATCCAAGATTGTTCCGTACAAATTTCGGTTCATTCATGATCTTTTCGTACATTGAAAAAGTGTATGTTTCAGTCACGTTTTTTCCATCCATAACCGGTTTCGTACACGATCATTTCGTCCATGGGCGGTTGATCCAAAGATATGCTCATTGTGATCTATTCGTCCACGATCTTTTCGAAAAAAATTCATTCGTCCAATGGCGTTTCGTACATCTCAATTACATCCACGTGTTTTTGGTCATGAGTCATTGATACATGAGTGAATTGTCCAAGGTTCTTTCATACATTTCAACTTCATTCAGAAAATATCTTATTGATTTTTTCGCACACGACCGGTTAGTACAGTGGCGGTTGGTACACCTGTATACCTGAATTCGGTAATTAGCCACGTCAGTGGGTCTTTGGGAACCGCTCCTATACTGATAACAACACAACATTTAATGTTGAACATTATTACCACTCACTAACATTATCGAAACGACAGCTATATTTTGGGCACAGCGCAGTTACGCAGACGATCATCACTCAGACACTGCAGCTTTTGATGTGGAATTACGGGCACGAGTAATTACTGAAGCGAAAAGTTTTAAGTAGGACAGATAGTCAACATAAGAAAGTTCTTCAGTAACATTGTGAAAAGCAGCACGGCTGAGCCTCTCCAACTCGTTCTCACAACTTCTCCTGCGGGCAGACTGGCCCCTCGTATGATCACCGTTATTAACTCTCTTGATCTTCAACAATATCTGATTCTGGAACCGCAAAACATGATAAATCCGAGGATACTTCTTGCGAATCGACGCATTCAAACGAGAATGAAATGATTCACATAGATTGGAAGTTCTGTCACGATTACCATCGCCTTGATAATGACACCAAATAGACGGGTCAAATCGGGGGAGGGGGGGGGGGGGTTGAACTTTTTACCTTAAACAACGCCGAGATAGGTCTTACGAAAATAAGCGATAAAACGATCCAAGCCAGGCTTATAGTTATCCTTCATTGCAGCACGGACTGTTTGATACTCAATTTCTATCGCTGCCCATGCCTTTGGAATATGGTGGATCGGCACCAAGGGTAGGCCCCTCATAGAGTTGAGGAGGTCACGGAGACCATTTGTATTTCGGGCATGATGCTGCTTCAGACCACATCTCTCTACCAAGTAGCTGTGTATATTTTTTTTCAGATGAAAAAAACAGCACCGCACGAGAGTTGACTGAAAAAGGAGCTTCCACGCTTTGAGCATGGAAGATTCGAAATCAAATATTGCAACAGTCGGTTTAAAGTGGTAGCCAAGGGTAGCAATTCTTTGGCGCAACAGGAAAAGGAAACGATGATAAGACGTGTAGCTTTTATCTGGCAGAAAGGCATGTAAGACTGGAATGCTGAACGACGCTGCTTTATCCTTGACGAAGAAAGTATAAATCTGCTTATACAATCCATTACGAGCAGGAGCAGAGCGAAAAGTTCCATCGCCATATACGACGTCAGCGTCGCAAAAAAGCTTCAGTGATGACACCGAACCGAGAACGATCAGCCGATCCTCACGGCAACCTTTTGGGGCGTCATCAATGAGAATGAATGACTCGCCACGGCATGTAGAGAGCCGAGGTAGATCAATATCCGCCCTCGTCTTCGGATTGGGGGGTAAAGCCTTGGATCGTGCTCGTTGAATAACGTGTCGGAAGGACTCTTGACCTTCGACTTCCTCGAGGTAATCTGGATCAACGTCGTCGAGCGCTCTCTCATAGATTTCCCTGTTTTCAAGCTCCGGCTGCTCAGTGGCTATCTCTTTGACACGTGTGGCAAGAAATGCGCCCCAACCGTTGTCACTGAAGTAAATGAAAGCACATCACGGCCATAGTAAGGCGCACCGGTAGTACCTCAAAGGGGGAGCATGATTATGATCTTTCAGAGTATCAAACAGAGGCGCATCATACAGAGTGTAGATGGAGGCATTACACTCTTTCACTGAGCACACGTAACGAACCTGATGACAAAGAAGTTAGCGAATAACGTGTAGTGAACGCAGCGCGATTACTCGACATCCGTCCTTTGTGGTGGGTCTTTTCCGATGTAAACGGTAGCTCGATACCACTAGTAGAGGTTTACCACGTTTACTCCTCTGCCAGGACCACTGGGGTTCACCATACGAAGCGGCTGATTCCTGGTCGCTCCCTGGGTCTGAAGGAGAATAATCCTGAGCGGAGCAGATAACGATTACTACCCTCATCGGATGACTCATCTGAGGAGTCTGACGTTTCGGGAATGGAGCTATCGATGTGAGATTCATTGTCGACCGACTCTTCTTCGCTGTGACTGTCGTCAGCGTCGTAATCTTGCGTGGTAGGTGGTGTCTTGAAAGAGGGTGAGACTGGGGAGCCAGATATGCGTGGGCGCTTCGATGGGGGCTCAGGAAACATCGGAGATGAAAGAAACGTACCGCGACTAAGGCACGAAAGAGAAGAAAGGCTCAAAGTTGAAAGATTTTCGCAGAAGGACGCCGTCACGGCGTCATACATGTCTAAAAGTAGCGTGGACGAAACGTACGTGTACGAAAGGCTTGTACGAAAAGCCCTGGAAGAAAGAAGCGGAGTTAGAGCATGATTGGACGAAACGGCGTGGACGAAAGAATCATGTACGTAAGACCCGTGGACGAAAGAGGTGTGTATGAAAGAAGATGGACGGAAGTAACATGGACGAAACAAGCAGGATGAACCCTACCATGGATGAAACAATCGTGGACGAAACCTACAATGTATGAAACAGCGATGTATGAATGGAGGTTCCCCGGTAGTAGAAGGTGGAGGGCTGGAGCTGGTAGGATTCTGCTTGTGGAGATAGGGTGTGATGGTTCGGTCATCAGTGCGGGCCGCACTGATGACCGCACTGTGCGGCCACGGTAAGCGGCAAGGAACGTTGTGGGAGTGTTGGCAGGGACGTGGTCAGTGCCAGAGAGGCTGAGGTCGTCGGTGATGAGGAGATTCGGGTTCTGTGCGCCCACGGAGGCAAGCAAGGGGGCCTGGGAGGGGCGGGAGAGAGAAGTAGTACTTGAGGTTGAAGTACAAAAGGGCTTGCAGTGAAGCTGAAAGAGTCGACGCATCGCCGCTTTTGTAGCAGGCGAGGCGTCTCGATCTCGGAGGTGCTCGTCCAAGTCAACAGGGGTCAAGTAGTGTAGAGCGTAATCCATGGTGGAATCGCACAAGAGGGTTAGAGGATCGAGTAAGAGAGCAAGTGACCAAGGTATTGGTCAACACTCATACACATAAAACTCGTACACCGTCGACTCGTACACCAGCACGACTCGTACACTATGCTGCATGAGTCGCATATTTGGGCCGCGCGCTGAGAGCAACGGCGGAGCGAAGGAAATAATATGTCTATAGAGAGCGAATTGTTTGCGCCACTCTGTGAGTAAGTCTCTAGTAGTGTAAGTGGGATAGGTAACGGGTTACCAATCCGAAGGTCGCGGATTCGATCCTATGTACAGGCCCGGCACTACAGGGAGGAGATAATTAGTCAAGTAGAGCCGGCGCTAAAATTGTTTAGGCAAGTCGCGGAGCCGCTCCGCGACTTGCCTAAAAAATTTTCGATTGTCCTAGACGGATCCTCCTTGTCGAGAAGCATGGGTCTGAGATGGCCTCGGAGGCCCCTATGAGGCCGTTCGACCCATCCTGCTAGGCTCGACGATGCCGCTGGAAAGTACTTCAGACGGATTTGTCGCTTGGCCGCCCAGCTCCGAAACGTGTCGGCAGCTATGAAGTTGGATCCTTGATCCACTATCAACACCCGTGGGATCACGGTGTTATAGAATAAGCGATCAAGTGATTCCGCAGCTTGTTGCCCAGAGAATCCAGTGATAGGCACTGCTCTCAGCCATTTCGTGGAAATGCACGTAGCACTTATGATCCCGACGAAACGGCAGCCCTCCTCTTGGAGAGGTGGCAGATACATCACATCTATGCCAACCAATTCTCCTGGGTTGAGATGACTACGCCATTTCACTACTGATGCTGCCCTTCGCCAGGTTCTGTTGGCTCTGGCTCTCTGGCAGCACTCGCACTCGGCGACAACTTTCGCGCAGACTTTGTGCATGCGTTTCCACCAATAGTTTCTCTTCACTACGTTAGTAGTGCGCACTCCGCCAGGATGGGCAGCTCCTCTGTGTGCCTCAGTGGCAGTTGGGTGCGAGTTTGCAAGGAAGCAGCAGTGCAAGGAATAACCACTGGATGTGTTGCTGTTGCTTCATTTTCTTGGACGAACACTGGGGACCTACGACGGATAAGATCGTTATCATCAATGAAGAAATCTCGACCCCATTTAGGGGCGTCGTTCCTGCCGATCACTTCTCTGGTGCGCGAGCACCAGTTGTCATTCAGCTGCAACTGTAGTAGATCAGCAGTGATGATGGGGCAGCAAGCGGCTCTGCCGGCTCGCTCACAAGTAGGCTGCTCCAATGGAACCAACGGGGAATCATTTGAATCGAACAAGTCTGAGTCATCACAATCCCTGGATTTCTTTCCTTTGGGATCGAAGGTAAGAGAGGATGGATCCACAGCTTTCGCTTCTAGCCAATGTCGAAGCCCATCCAGCTCTGGTGGTTGAAGATATTGTTTGTAATTCTCTGGTCTGGATTCTGAGGGATTCACGGTTCCTGGGATATGCTGTATCTTAGTTTCATTTTTCGTCAGACTTTGTTCAATGACTTTTATACGACGACGTTCTGCCGCCGATAGTCCCTTGTAAATCCTATCACCACCTCGGAGGCGATGTATCAGGATCTCCGAGTCGGTGTAGAATCCTGTTACAATCGTTGCGTCTCTGCTGACTCATCTTTCGGAAAAGCAGAGAGCAACTTTTCTAGTGTGATCGTTGCCTAGTATGCTGCCTCTGTTTGTTTTCGTGGGATGGTCTGATCTGACCCCGCTTTAAACAGACCACTCCTGCCGTAGACAAGGTGGAGATTGACGTCTCGGATCTCTGCGGACCAACAAGTTGTGCTCACGACGAACACTTGCAGCAGAGCTTGAGGGTTGTGCCAGCCTGGCCTGGTGTACGCATTGCACGTACGCGCGTCTAGGCAGAGACGGCATTCTGTATGCCGTGTGGCAGAGTACACTGGGACTAGAGAAATGTAGTGACGATCCTGTAGTAGAGGATCAGAGTCATCTGGAGGGTATCTTGGCAATTCTTTCGGGAGTTCTTCAGCGAATCCTTGCTGAACAAGCTGATCAACCTGTGAGTGAAACATCCGCAACTTTTCGGGTGAAGCTTCCAGCCTTTGTCTCAGAGCTCGGTCTCTGTGCCAAGCCTGTGCAAACGACCTTGGTGGTCGTGTGCTGTCTTCCCAAGGTATCTGCACTTGGACTCTCCCTCTGGGCGCGCTCTCGTCTGGCGGCCCCATGGATACGGCTAGTGGTGCATCTGATGCTACTCCTTGTGTTCTCGGAACACTGTTCCGCACGATCTTGCTGTGTGTCTGTGATCGATTTGGAGAGAATCTGCCAGATAGTTCATCTACCAAGGTTTGTGGAGGGGCCATTGTAATGACATTCATGATCGCACGACTCGTGTGCATGCCCGGAGCATATACGGCTGATGACGAAGGAAGGAGACTTTTATCTTGGCCAACGTAAAGTCTATCCCCACTCTGAGATATGATCCACACCGCGCCTCGTTCGCGCAGTGTCTTCATGCTCAAGACAGCAGAGCATTGACTGAGAGTTTCGAGTATCCCCCATTCAACGGGAAGATAAGTGCCATCTTCAAGGTAACAATTCTTCGATCTGGCTCGACCTATAAGTGTGCTAACGCCTCCGTTACTGAATTCGACAGGCATCCCTTTGCCCTGAGGCGAATCCTGATCAATGATGCCTGCTTCCCTCGGCTCGTCATACTTTTGGCGAGAGAGGAATGATTCGCTGCTCCCTGAGTCTATCATGGCCCGAAGCCTGATTTCCCCGGAGCCGGGACTCCGGAATATTAGGGTAACGTAGCGAATGCCAGCTGTCTGATCATTCGGTAACGAGACTGCCAGAGATTGTCCGGCGTCCTTGTCCGTTGCTTGTGCTTTGGTGTCTTGTGCTTTACCATCAGGTGTTGTCTTATCATTTGATGTGCTGTCTGAGCGCCCCATCATACAAATTCAGCAAAGTGCCCTGCTCTCGAACACAACCGACACGTCGATGTCGCGACGAAACGATTGCTACATCTGGATTTTCTCGGGTCCCAACCAGGGATATACTCATGGGATAATCCACAGTTTCGACACCTGCTCTCCTATTTGGCTGGTTTGGCGGCTCTGCACTCCGCCACTGTATGGTCTTCAGCATAACATCTTTGGCACCTGTGAGAGAGGCATTCGTGTCGGTTCTGAGAATTACTACGACCTGATCCTATGGGTCTGCTGATAGGTTGATCCTGACGAAGTTGACTTCGCCGCTGAGTGGCTGTGTATAGGCCTCCTTGTTCGGACGACCCTGGTGGATCTGCAGAATGTGACGTGGCGGTCGATGGCACTGCCGCCACACTGTGTCGATCCTCATACTCATCGCCTCGGATCTGAATCTCAGCTCTCAACTGCTGAATAGATCGAGGGCCATACGGTGTCCTTCAACAGCTGCAACTGCGAGATACTGGCCTACCCTGGGTAGGCTACCCAGTCGCTGACAGCGACTCGCTGTAGGGTTCGAAGAGACCATTACGCCAGATACTGATTTCGTCAGAGTCTTCAACCAACGCTCCTGAGTATTGCAGCTCCTTTCGGGCATTCTGAACACGGCTGATGAAATCTCGGCACGACTCGGCCGGATTACGTCTCAGCTGTTTCCATTGAGTCTTAAGCTTGTCTCTCACGACGGCATTGGAGTACGTACGCTCCAGAACCCTCAATATTGCTTCTACCCTGGCTTTGAAGCCAGCAGCGCATGATCTATCAAAGGGTCTCCCTATGGAGTCGATTGCATTATCCCAAACTGACCTGCTCAGTGGATACCTCAAGAGGTAATAAGATCCGACTGAGAGTTCGTCCCAGCCGTGGTCCTCGGCTGTCCTCTATATCTCTATGCAAGCTGGCGATGGTGATCTCCTGGGAAGACTTCCCAGTGAAGATCTCGGACTTCGCCGCGAGCTTGTGACACTCGCGTCGAACTCGCTCCTTATAATTCTGATTAAGTGGCCTACGGTCCGAGTCGGGGTGATGTTGAGACACAGGATCGTCAAACTCAATACCCGTCTGGTCTCCTCCATGAGGGGGTTCGGCCGATCCGTGTGCCATTCCATCACTAAATTGTACCCTCACGCATGCCGGAGCATCCGCACTAGGGTTGGGGAGGTCCACTCCGACGCGTTCCCCTGTCGGACGTACATTCTCGTCGAGTGGTAATTCACCCGATTGGACACTATCAAAATCGCTGGACGCATAGCCCTCAGATATAACGCGATGAGCCTCCCCCCTCTCTCCCGGATTCCTACTTGTGTTCCGTTCCTGAACGATGGCTTCCATCATCTCCCTCATCTCCCTCATAGCGGCCCTGAGCTGCAGGACTTCTTCTTCCACATTTCCAGAAGTCGGAGTAGTCCGGGGAGGGGTAGGTTGCAGAGCGGGGTTAGGAGGTCGCGAATTTCTTCCTCCTCGAATGCCAAGGGGGTAGTCTGCACTTCCGCAGTGCGAGTTGTAGCCTCCCCTACCGGAGTAATCACTGCAGCCGGCGGAGGAGGGTTCCTCCCGGAGCAGCTCTTCGACGGGGGGTTCTTCGGGGGTTCTTGTGTGAGCACTGGAGGCGGTAGATCTTCGGCGTCTTGGTGGCATCCCGGTAGAATGTTCTTGTTCTCTGCTAACAACTCAAGTCTTCGTGAGGTGGTGTAAGGTAGGCTAGGAAAGGGATCAACGAAGCATGATGAGAGCTCGGCGTGGCCTCGCTCGTTAGCTATGACTTGACGGAGCGAAGTAAAGCACGTTTCACAACTTTCCCACTTCCATCTCGGAGATGGAACACCTCATCAAGCTTGAAAACGGCTACTCATAAACCGCCTGACGAGCTTCAACCCCTAACCCTTAACCTTCAACCTTCAACCCTCACTAAAAGTCTACCTAACTACAACTCCACCTCTCCTACTGCCTACTTCAACTCCAACGTCACATATGTGATATATACTGTCTGGACAAACTGTCTATAGGTATGTCTCAAGCTGTCTCGATCGATCCTGAACAACGCCTTACTACGGAGGGGGGAATCTCTCATCACTCTTTACTTCTCTCCTTTTTCATCTTAACATCTCATACTCCTCTACTCGGAGGCGAAAGTGTTACTCATTGCGCCGATCGTCTTGTGCATGCGTGCATAGCGTATTCCCCTCGAGCTTAGAAGTAGCGAGTAGAAGACTCTACCATCCTTCTCGCCTTGCGTCGACTATGAGCAACAAAGGAGAAATGACATGAGAAGCAACAACGGAAGCGTTTTGATATAATATGCGCTTAGCCTTTCTTCAGTTGAATTGTCGAAATTCAGAGTCAATTTTTGTTAGTCTGCTGGGAATGGTAAAATTTGAGCCGGATTTCATTCTAGTCTCCGAACCAGCTCGACAAATAGAATTAGAATACTATCACGTAGTGAGAGAATCAATTAGTTCAAACGCATGTATTCTTGTCAGAGATGAGCACTTCAGGGATTTTTCAGCTCGGACTACTGAGAACAACCTAAGTGTAGTACAGTACAGGCTATAGTTATAGCCGCTTTCAACGTCAACCAAGAGTGCAACTCTGATAATATTTTGCAACCAGCTGGCAGTCGAGAGAATGTATCTGTTGTAGTAGGTGACAGCAACGGTTCTAGTTTCTTATGGAGCCCACTACATAGCTCTTGTAGAAATTCAGTGGCAAGACGGAATGATAGGTCGATAGCCGATTTTCTGCTCTCAGAAGGGTTTATATGCGCGAATCGTAGGAGTAAGCCCACCTTCCGTGCGTTGAACAGCAGTCTGAGTCCGGGTAGTAGGTTTAAAACTTCTCTCATGGATTTTACTTTTAGAAGGGCCCTGGAGTGGTCTGTTTCCGATGACTTTGGCCTACGAGATCATGCGCCGATATGCTTCGAGCTCCTCGAGCCCTTGGCTAGCGGCTTTCCTCGGAGTCCATGATGCCTCTCCGAAGTGAATCTGGGAGAATTGAACTACTACAAATGCAACTGGGGCGTTTACAAGGATCATCTTGAGACTATGAAGCTGTACTGCCTCCCTGGGCCCGGCCCAGGAACATCTAGAGTGGACACTCTCAAGATAGGGGAAAATGCCCGCAGTTGAGAGCAGTTGATGGCTCTAGCACTAGCTTTGAGGTGTGACAGGAAGAAATCTCTTCGCTGATAGACAAGAGGCGGAAGATCTCCGACTCAGCGCCTGACCTTGACGGTATACGTTTAAAGCATTGGCATGAAAGCCCTCCCTGGGTTAAGAACGAGTTGGGGAAACTCATCGGTTTCGGCTTTGGGAATGCTCACCTCCCTCGCTCATGGAAGCACTTCCGTATGATAATGCTCGATAAAACTCGCGTGTGACCGGAAGAAGTGGTGTCTGATATCAGTTGACTACAGTAACGCTTTCGGAGAGGTGTCACACAGTTCGATTATCAGTAGTCTGGAGTCCTCTGGGGTAGACAGTGGCGCTTGTAATTAAGTGAAGGGCCGATTAATTAAGTGCCTTGCTTGACGTACATCCGAATTATGAGCACTCAGTGGTCTTCTCGGTTACAACAACGCACTCCGTCAACTTGGATTCACCTCCACATCCGGCTTTAACTTCCACGAACATCTGAGTGGCAAACTAACGCTGGAAAAGCGAATTGGCAACATGGCCTTACGACAGTGCAGTGCAGTGCTAGAAAAGAGGGTTATCGGTTGGGATTTTCTTGGAAATATATAACAAAGTTCTTCTAGCTGTCATTCTTTATGCTCGTGAGTTATGGGGTCCTCTCATAGCCAACAAAACGGTCAGAGAACAGATCGACTTGGTAGGCTCTTACTTTCTCAGGCGGGCTCTAAGGGTTCGGAAGAGCACTCCCCGAGCATTGCTGTATCATACAGTGGTGGAAAAGTTGGGGCGTCCGGGGCTGAGCTCTGCTTCCTTCCTTGCCCGATGATGCCTCTTGCTGAAAATATTTTTGTAGAACTGTCATCATGAATCGTAGTCCTGATTTTTTCATCAGCATTAATCCCAGTGTGAATATACTATATTCAATAAAGTATTGAATACTAATTATTGAACTGTGGAAGCTCCAACTTAGAACTCAAGGACTTCACAGACTAGGGAGAATCCGACCTAAATGTTCAATTCGAGAATCACAACAAAAGAATCATTCCATGGAAGTATCAGAGCCCGGGATCCTCGGAAGACGAAGAGCGAACCTTCTTGTCCCACTTGCCATCCTCCCTCACCGGCACAGCGCCGTCACTGGCCGGTCGAAAGGCCGCGAGCCTCGGTCGATGGAAATCACGGGGTCCGGAAAGCTCAGGATGTGGACGGTTATCAAGTATACGGTCGATAACGGCGGAGTGAACAACACGCTTCTTGGCAAACTTGGAGTCGCGCTTGCGCCTGAACCCAGTGAAGGACTCAGGCATCCTTTCAAGGCAGGCCATGAGGAACTGATCTACGTTCGAAGCCGATATACCTAGGCTGCTCCAAACCAGTAAAGCCTCGTCGGCCAATCCCGCATGAGCAAGATGCCGTCGAGGATCACAGCCATTGAGGGTCGAACATTGGGCTTCGACAATGCTTTCGCAGCGAGTTTTTAGTGCCACGCAGGCTATGGCGTAGATGCACTGCTCACATCCACGGCACAAGCGGGGCTGCGTATGGATATCACTCCAGACAGCATCCATATCAATTTTCTCGCCGGGCGCCACCGGCAAGAAATTGGCACGAATTCGGTCACGGAGTTCCATATACTGCTCCTTCAGTCCCTCGATACCAGGCGTAACCTCAAGATCCTTCTTGAAGCTAACGACGAACTCAGCAACCACTCCAAAGAAGTCGACTGGGGACTCAAGCGTACTCAACTCGTCGCGAAGACCCAAACGATCGAGCATCCAGTCATCGCGATGCAGGCCAATCTCGTCGCGAGATCCGAGGAGTGCCTCTCTACTGAGTGACTGGCAGCATGCCTCCAACCAACACGGTGTATCTCGTAGGATCCGTCTTGTCAATGCCGAGATAAGCTGCTTAATCCAGTCAACGCAGAATTGCACGGAGAGCTCGAAAACCCATGGAGAGATACACCCAAGCTCAACGCCCTGCCATCTACGTTCTACGAAGTCTATACTGCGCAGCGTAGGTAAGGACTCGATAGCGAAATGGTCGGGGTCCAGGGCAGCGATGTGCACAGCCCGACTCTCTGGCAGCTCCCGGATAGCGTCTCGGAGACCTTCCAGCTCAGCACTTGCAAGAATCAAGGTGTCTCTCAGTCCGTGAACGGCTGCGATTACCTGCCACGGACGTCGATTCACGGCCTGTGCAGTGCATGAAACACCAGCGATGATAGTCATAACATCGTAACATACAGCAAACTTCAGTAGCCAGTCGAGCTTGTCAACTTGTGGGAATGTACCCAGACTCGTGGCCCTGTAATTCACTTCGAAGTTACGATAAACCCGTGCTTCGCTGGATGCCCATCTAGTCGCAGAGAAGGCCAGAGGGGCGGCAAACTTGAACCCTAGACGAGCGGCTTCGTCTTTGAAGTCCTCATAGGCGTAGCCGTGCCTTGATGGCATTGCTGGATGCAGCACGCTTCTGAGGTCAGTCTCGCCCTTATGAGAGTCGTTGACCGATAGCTCAATGCGATGGGCAATGCACCATGCATGGTAGAGCTGCTGATCCTCGCACCCCAAGGCAGTGCTCAGCCGGCTACCCACACGAAGGCCGTGATACTCGCCATCCGTCGCGAGTGCGACAAGGTTCCCACGAAGGACGTCTTCATCAAAGCCGAACTGCAGGAGCGTATCCACGAGAAGCTCAGTAAGCCCATCGCCGGTCTTGTCAGTCGCCACTAGGAGCTGCCAATAGGTAGGCTACGATCCGGCCACGAACAAGTCCCATAGCACAAGTGGCTTGGAGCGTACGACGCTGCACAGTGACCTTATCACAGCTTGCTGCAATAGGGCTGCTGCGCATACCGAAACAAGGTTGGCGATCCATGAAGACCGCGGTTATCCTGGCCTTCATCTCTGCAACCATTGCTCTGACGAAAGCCGGAAGAAAATGAGTCCGCGAGTGATTCTTGTCGCCAGAACTAACTCCGTTCTCCACCTGGAGAGCGAGCAGTCGCTCGAAAGAGCGCTAGCTGTGCCCCTCCACAGTAGAGAAGTACGCAGTACGAGCTACAGCTAAAGCCTCACTCCTCTTCGTACTGGCTACACCAGACTCAGCGATGGCAACCGACCTCGTATGGGTACCAATCTCCAGATGCCTCTTCAGCGAAGCTATGATATCGCGCTGCCTCTCCGGAGGTGGGAGCTCATCACCAAGGTGGAAGACACCGATACGGTCGAAGCTTGCGGGCCTCTCATTACGCGGGATCGACCACTTGTTTGAGTCGCGTACAGTACAACGAACTCGCAGACCCCCATCATCCAGCTTGAAGGGACCAATAGAGCCGATGCGTCGGCGAAAGTCCAGCTCTCGCTGATGGAGCGAATCTTTCGCAAGATGCTCGTCTAGTTTAGCCGTGAGGAGGTCTATCTTTTGTGACTGAGCTATCAGCATAGAAGCCAATCCAGTGGAACTATACGCACTGACGGGCAACTGGGCTTTGGGGCGATTCGGATCTGCTGGACCAGCGATTCTGTCGGCCTTCGGAGCGACCTTTGCAGGCGGAGGGGCCGCCTTGGCAGCCGGCGTGGCATGAGGACCACGAGGAAGAACCTCGCCACCGACGGGGCTACGATCAAGGGCAGGAGCTTCTAGCTGGGCTGGCGGGTCCTCCTCGGGCTCGTGCGATCCGCGCGATCCGCCTGGACCACGCATGACCGGACCTGGCACGACGTGTGGGTAAAGTGTCTTTACTGAAGCCACGATAATTATGGCTTGAAATTCCGACGCGCAAGGTGATGCACAAGCGAGATACCAGACGATGGACCATTGGGAACAGACGATACGTTACGTTGTCTTACCCTGCTCCTGGGCTTCTCTTTCACTGAAAGTTCGCTTCTTGGGATGCGACTGGAACATATCGGTTAAGGAGCGCTGCCCTTTTTCGGCCTTATATCTTTCCGGCATTCCTGGATGGCGCTTGGCAAAGTGGTCATAAAGACGGAAGTTGTCTTTCCTCGACTTGTAGTCACAGTAGTAGCATTCAAGAACTTCCTTAGACGGGGCAGTTGACATGGTGATCTCCTATTGAGTGGTTTCTGGCTGCACAAGAAACGCTGAAACGCGAAAGGTCGCGTAGCGAGCTAGATCGTCAGCGACGCTCGTACCAGTCGTACGGTACGACCAATGCGAATGAGTTCTGCGTGCACGTACATTGGAAGCCGGGGTTGCACGCAAACACATGAAGGTCGGTCGATGGATGGCGCTTTCGTAACGAAAGTTTCGTCGAAAGGAACCGGTGATAACCTTTCAGGCATCCTCTTAAAAGACTCTCCTGCGAACATGGTGGATGAAGTTCCAGGTACCTCCGTTGAACTGCAAGTGAGCCTACGATCCGGGCCAGATTCAGGCATCCAGTCTGGATGCCGCGCCTGGATGATCCAGATACATAGCAGTGGGCCTGTGCGCACGGCGCGGCATTGCCCCGCGCTGTGCGCGCATTTTCCGCATTTTTTCTTCCCTCCTCTTTTCATTTTTCCTCCTCCTCCTTCCCCTCCCTTTCTCTTCCTTCCTTCCTCCCCTCCTTCCTTCCTTACGCCGGTGACTTCCTTGGCCACACATGTGACCGAGTACCCCAGTTTTCCACCACACTACAAGCTACATACAGCCTGTATGTAGCTTTACGCGTGATGCCTCTGTCATTTCTAGTGACTGAAAAAGTGGTTCTCAAACATTTCGACAGGAGATCGGTTACCGATTGTACAAAAACGAGGGCAGAAATTGATAAGTTTCGAGCCCTTTTAAAAGATTGGGGCTTTTCAAAGCCCTGCACCAATACGGGTTCCGAGGGAATGAAGAGAAGCAAACAGCGGAATAGCTTGTCTTTGTCCGAAACAAAGCACCGCCTTAATCTCTTCAGGGATAATACGGTAGTAAGGTTGGTGTCAACACTCTCTGAACCCTTACGAAGAGCGCTCGAAAGCTCTCGGCCAAGAGAGAGTCTCCAGCAAGTGGTGCGGTCGAGAACCATTGCGTCGTCCTTGCAGGTACTCTCGGGCCACTCTATTCTTCTGGAGGGCTATATATATAGGCCAGGCTACAACGCAACGGCTCATGATACTAATTGGGGTCATTGTGGGGTCAGGGATGGGAACGTTCACCTGATGCTCAAATGTCGATGACCAGATCGGTCTCGCGTGCGGCCTAGTTCCATAGACGGCAGCGGAACTCCAGGACAAATAACAATCTGTGTGAGTCGATGTGCAGCTATGGATGATTGCTGTGAAAAGCTCTTTTTCAAAGAGTTTCTGAGAACTATTGAAAAAGAAAGAGTTGGAGGAGATTATCTCCTAATGATAAGCTAACCGAACGGGGGGAAAGCAACTTGATTGGCGGGCTTTTCGAGTCCTGGAGATGATGCTTGTCGTGGCACACCGGGGCGAGGCTTTGTGTGACGGTCGTAGGCACAGCCTTCCGGATGCGTAAGCGGGTCCTGCCAGGAGGGAAGGAAGCGTCTCTGGTTGAATATACCCCTGAGGATAGCTTCTTGACAATCTGTCTGATTGCACTGCATGTCAATGCTACAGTAAGTCTCCAACTGTGCACATTGGCAAGAGTCTAACTAAGCCGGAACCGGCGTTGGACTATAAACTCACACACACACGCAACGAGTTAGAGCAGAATCAGTAGACAGGCTAGAGATTCAGCTATGAGATAGACAGGCACGAAATTGAACTAGAGAGCCCAATCCCGAATCGCAGTAGTTTGATCTACTGTATAGAGTTCTATACTCAGCTTCGAGTGCTTCAACGAAGCTAGCCGATTCGAAGATCTTTCAGTTACAGATCTTCGGCGAGCGAAAACCCGTTGGACGGCATAGCTGCATGAAACGGTTGCAGCCCATAGGCTTAAATGGATAGAAGAAAAAGCTTTAATTCCCATTATACTCAATCCTATGTCCATCCCAGGTGTTGTTGAGTCAACCAGTGTTACTTCTAACACACCTGTGCTAAGACGTCTCACCGCTCGCACACACCTCCCTATCCAATCCCATACCTGCCGTTTCGCAGCATTTCTTTTGCAAAATTGGTCTGTACACTACGTAGTCCTGACCTCTGTCGTGCATACACGTCGTCGACCATGCAGGTGCTTAGCCACCGACCATGCTCTGCAATGAGTACAGAATCCATGCCCCGATCTTTCATAATTGCGATGCCCGTCCTCCGTAAGCTGTGCGTGCTACATCGGCCATCAGTATCCGGATCGGCGACCGCCTTCATCAGGTCTTCTACGTCGTCCGTTAGCTGCTTGTGTGATACCGAGAAGAGATAGTCGCCGGGATAGTCGCCCTTCGCCTATTTTTGCTTGTCAACATCACCAGACAGTGATATGGGCACCACGGCACGATTGTGTTTCCTGGACATGCGCAGCCGATTGTTACCCACTGCGGTACTGTCGATGTTTCGCGCTTGCGTATTCAGATCGTGGCCACCTTCTCTAGGAATCGAACCTCAGCCACTCTCAACGTTGAGAGCTCTCGTACTCGCAACAGTCCGCATATACCAATCACAAAGGCTGCACTACTATACCTCCGTCCCGACGACGCGGTCAACTGTGACTCAGCACGTACTTGCAGTGGCGTCATCGTCCGAGTTGTCTGGTAGCATCTTCCCATTGACTCTATCCACTGCTTGCTTTGATAGGCGCAGTAACTCAATTTCGGATACCGTCAGGGCGCAGGTGCGCGGTTGCAATCGGTTCAACACTAGCAGTGTATTGAGGTACTGCTTTATTGTGGTACCTGCGTACTCCTTCCCCGATGGACCGTGTCTTGCAGTAGGCAAGTATGTGGCATATCGAAGCATCATCCACATGTCCAAGGGAAAGGCGGGCGTACACGGAGGTGAATTAACACGCACGAAACGCTCATACCCATCCCGTATACAGGCGTACTGCTTCTTCGTCGATTCTTGCCTCGCCCCGCTTAGGAGATTCATGACTTCTGTATCCGTTGTGCATGGTGGCCCACTGGTTTGTCGACGACACTCGCCTACTTCATATCCGCAACATATTTACGCCCTCGAGAGCCTCGCTGAACACTCCAAGCCCTTCCTTTTCCCTGTGAACTGTAGGCGTTCCCGCGCCGCAGTCTTCTTGTAAATATGCCGTCTGACCCCGGAGAACCTCCATTCATACATCGCTGTTTCATACATTGTAGGTTTCGTCCACGATTGTTTCATCCATGGTAAGGTTCATCCTGCTTGTTTCGTCCATGTTACTTCCGTCCATCCTCTTTCATACACATCCCTTTCGTCCACGGGTCTTGCGTACATGATTCTTTCATCCACGCCGTTTCGTCCAATCATGCTCTAACCCCGCTTCTTTCCTCCAGGGCTTTTCGTACAAGCCTTTCGTACACGTGCGTTTCGTCCACGCTACTTATGGACATATGTGACGCCGCGGCGTCACATATGTCTAAAAGTTGCGCGCCGGCGGCTGCGCCGCCGGCTCCACCTCTCCCACCTCTGCCACTTCTGCCCCTGCCAGGATTCGAACGCGCGGCCATCGTCATGCAAGCCGGGAGCTCGACCAATTCCGCCCAGTGCCTGAAGGTTCCAAACATGAATGGAACCGGCGGCATTTTGTCGGAACTTAATGTGTGTCTTATGGGTGAGTAGGTTAGGGGTTCATGCTCGTATTCGCGAGGCCTGGGTTCTTTTCCTCAAATGAACATTTGCGTCTCGTCAGTTTCATATGTACGAACCACTGCTGGACGAATGATATTTTCGAAAAGATCGTGGCCGAATAGATCCCCGCGAGCATATCTTTGGATCAACCGCCCATGCACGAAATAATCGTGTATGAAACCCGTTATGGATGAAAAAATCGTGACCGAAACATATACTTTTTCGATGTACGAAAAGATCATGAATGAACCGAAATTTGTACGAAACAATCTTGGATCGAAGCTGCAGTGGACCCATCGATCATGGACGAATCGCGGTACACCCCCTGGCACGCCCCTTATCAGGCCTCACTATACAGCGTCTACACATAAGTTTAATCGCAATTCTTTCCGTTACAAGATGCGATAGGGACATAACACCTGACGCAATATACAAAAGCCCTCGGAGGGTGCTCTTCCTGACTCTGAGTGCCCTTGTATGCGAAATTCCCATGATGCAGAGGTTGGGAGTGTGAACAGTGCGTGGCCTTGCTCTGACCTGTTCAGTACTTATCAGTGTCAGAGCCAGCAGCTAGGCAGTAGCCTACACTCGCTGCCAACAAAGAGTTGGTGGCCACCACTGTTCAGTAGGACATTAGACGACTGCCCGACTCCATACCCAGTCTGGGTTGAGTCAGCAGTCTCCAGCGTCCTACCTCCACATCCAGGGAGCGGAGGGCTGGGTCGAGCTCACATCCGCCATTATCACAGCCATTACAACTCATGGCTGTATCTGTTGCTAGCACTCGTTGCTAGCTCTAGCATTGAATCAGTTGAAGTACCGCATTCCTCGTCGCGCAACCTACTCCCGCGCACAACTCTTGTGCGCGCATAATCTCTGCTTGGTAATTTCGCTCACGCCGATCCTCCTGCGTAGGATTGCTACCAGGAATCCGACCCTACTAAATCAATTTGTCTCTGGTTCATCTATTGCCAATGACACAGCCCCATACCTCGTGAGCATAAAGAATGATTGGGAGGATGATCTTTTTATAAATCTCTACGAACCGTTCCCAACCTGCTTCGCGAGCGTTAGTCTGCCATCAAGATGCTCTCGAAAAGTTAAACTAGCCCAATTGGCGAAGTGTGCTTGCATATCCTGGTAAGCCGCTCAGCGCTCGTTTTTGATTCGTCAGAATGATCGTTTTAGATGGCTCCAAGACGAGGTTCATTCCCGCTGATTCTCTCGTTGTGAATTGTATGACTTGTGTTAGAACCTCCTCTTTCATCTTCTCATTCGACACCCCATCTTTCCATGATGACAGTAAGTTAGAGCCGTCAGCATAGCATTTCCACTCACAGCTCTCGACCTCTTCAAATCCACTCACGTATGCCTCAAACTTAATTCCCAAGGGTTCAGTGTTATCAGTGTGATAAGCGAGAAGGGAGAGACTAGAGCTCCTTGTGGTGCCCCTTTACCTTCGTGCTACTCTAAAATCCATTTTCCAGCGCGACTGTCCACACCGAAGAAGTCGAGGCTATTATCCACAGAAGAATGGGAAACTTCCCTAAACGCGTCGCTATAGTCCAAGGACAAGACGGTCCATGGTTTGTTATGCCCGACGAGTCTCGATGTGGCACTTATGACGTCAATGGTGCTCCTTGAGGGTAGATAGGCATATTGGCGATTGTCTGTACTTATCTCCTCCAAGGCCTCATCCGGATACTGTTTGACTTACAACTCTGCAACTTACGAGATGGTGGCGCACAACGAAATAGGCCTTAGCGACTTCACGCTCTTGCGGTTGCGTTTCGGCTTATGAGTGACGATTACGCGGAAGTGCTTCCATGACCCAGGAACAAAAGCGTTCACGGAGCTAAGCCTATAAGCTTCCCCAATTCCTTTTTGACCCACTCCGGGCTTTCGTGCCAGTGCCTTAAGCAAATACCGTCCGGCCCAGGCGCCGAGGAGAAACGTCTTCAGTGGGAACATCAAAACCACTGTTCACCCCTTGATCGTCAAGGCCTTCGAGCGCTCCAATGGAGCTGACAACCTCGATATAATGATTAGCTATTCTTTTGCCAGACTGCACAATACTATTGTGACAATAGTTCTGTCATCTTCCAGTAATCTTGGAGGAGGCAGCAGAGTAGCTCCTCTCGCTTTCTTGAAGATCTCCGGCGTGCGAGCGCCGGAACCTGAGGCAAGCGCAGTTCCGTGAGAGAGCTCTCGGAGCCGCCGAAACCCAAGCGATCACGGACTTGCAGGCCCATGAAAGCCGAGTATTCGACCCCTAGTCCCGAAGCACGAAGAGTGAGGGAGCGTTCACGGCCTAAAAGGAAGTGAGCGCCCTAACGCTTATAGTAGTTGTGGTCGCTTAGAGAGGCTCCCGACACCGCCCGCATGGACTGCTTCCTTATTGCATGATCACTCGCGAAAACAAAACTGATTGGTGCATGATCCGCCAGGCCGACCACGTCTGAGACCGACCATTCTTCGACCTTTCCGTCGCTTTTATAAAACGTAACGTCAATGATTGAAGTCTTACGCCTCTCCACGCCCGGAATTAGAGTATTACCTAGGGCCCTGAATGTAGGCCTATCTCCATTGTTGGCACAAATGAACCCCCTATAAGAAAGTAGTCAGCAATCGATCTTCCAATTCGCCGGGAGACAGAGTTCTTACACCGATCATGGAACGGATTCCATAGCGAGCTGGAGCCGTTGCTATCTCCGCCTACTATCATTGATCTAATCATGGTTACATCATCTAATGGACTAAAAGGGTTTTTGTCTCTAGCCCGTTACTCATATAGGAACATGCGATGACTAGTTCCTCTTTATACCGCACTACTGTCAAGTTCCTACTATCTACTGCACAGGCTACTACGTCACCAAAATGCTTTTTGTTCACAAGTATGCGTGTACTTGAATCTACAGATCCTCGGATGACATCGTGAGAGTCAATGTCGATCTGCCGAGGAGGCTCTGACATGAGTACGAAATCAGGGTTTGCTACGCTATCCATCAAAGGCTGAGAAATATGGTTTGAGACTTACGACAGTTCAATTGTGAGAAAGTTAAGAACACAGCAGATCAAAGAGTTTCCCGTTATGTGGTACATCGCTCCCTCCGTAGTCCATCATCGCCAGTTTTTGACGAAGCTGCTTGAGCAGCTCAAGCAGCTTAGCTCAAGTTGAGCTTCTCATCGCATATCTCACCGAACATTGCATTTTGCCCGGTCTTCTTGCATAATGAACATTTACAGGTCGATTAATCGAGCCGCGTTCCCCGGCATCTTCCCATGTGGTGCCTGTCGCCACACAAGCAACAGCAGGCGGCCTGCTGGAGGCCCTCTCCTCATCAGTCTTTGCAGCATACGGTTCGTTCCTCGAATGGCACTGTCCACAGTCGTAGCACACGTTCAGGCTTAAATGTCCTTTGACTTTCCACTTCATATTTCTCACATAAAGCCCATCTCTTATCGGGTGTATTACGATTCGTACACCGAAAACTCGTACACTATCGCTTCGTACACGGCTCGTACACTGAATACTCGTTCACTGAATACTCGTTCACTCATCGGATTCATACATCGTCATTTCGTACACTTGAGACTCGTACACGTAATCCTCGTACTCATGATACTCGTACATATAATACTCGTTCATGTAGTAAGTCGTACACTTAAAGTTCGTACACGTGAATCTCATACACTGACAACTCCGTACACGAGCACGACTCGTACACCATGCTTGCTGAGTCGCATTTTTGGGCCGCGCGCTGGGTGCAATGACGGAGCGAAGGAAGTTATTATTGTCTATAGGGTGCGAACTGTTCGCGCCACTCTGTGAGAAAAAGTTTATTAGTGTAAAGGTATGGTGGTTAAGGTAGCGGACTCGCGATCGGAAGACCGCAGGTTCGAACCTATGTACAGGGACTCCCTTACCAGGGAGGAAGCAGAGTGGCACTAAGGGGCGCGAGAGCGCCGGCGGAGCCGGCGCGAAAATTTTTTAGGCAAGTCGCGGAGCAGCTCCGCGACTTGCCTAAAAAATTTTCGCGGAGTGTACGAGATGACGGTGTACGACTTGAAACTGGGGTTGTGTACGAAATAAGAGTGTATGAAATGCTGGTATACGAGTTGAAAGTGTACGACTATTATGTGTACGGGTGTTATATGTACGGGTATTACGTATACGAGCATCATGTATACGAGTTTTATATGTACGAATCTCTCGTGTATGAGTATTTTGTGTATGACTATTCGGTGTACAAGTATTTTGTGTACCATTAGGAAGTGTATGAGTATTGGAGACATGAGTCGGAAATGTACGACTATTTGGTGTACGAAACATGAACATCCCCTCTTATCATACAGGATCTATCATCAGCGGGTACTCTGATGATGAAGAACTTCTTAGTGGTCCTCATAAAGATCCATTCGTCAACATTCAGCTCCCTCTCTAGAGCTTTTGCCTGCGCCTTCAGATCTTCTTTCTCACCAACGAACTCATCCTTGTATATCATAACCTCGGAGGACAGTCTACTCTGTGGTCTAGCCTGTATGCCTTCAATGCTTAACCAACTTCTCGAGAAACGTCGTCATATCCTCTCGATCCAGAGGAGCTCTCACGATAATGTCATCCCAGCGTTTGACAATCCTGTCTATCTTGAGATTGCTCAGCTTCTGGTCGACATGGTCCTTCAGCTGCCCTAACGCTTCGTTCTTGTGTGCTTCTCCACCCGGTAGGTTATTGGGCTTGATAACCACGGTTTTTATTTGGCTCTGCTTCGGTGGCGTGAGGACTCTCCGGATTTTCATAGTCCCAAGGCTCTGCTGGCCCTGGTTAACGTAGAGGGCATCCCTGTATGTCATAGATGCTCTCTTACCTGTATCCTTTCCAGGAAGCTTCTCTAGTTTTATACGGAGTAGCCTATTCTTTCCTAGAAGCTTCATATACGGATCTTTAATGCCCTTGCCGTCCCCCTCAACTTCTCGCTAACGCCATTCGAGAGATATCTCTTATTACTAATGCACTCACTAATGGCATTTTCTAGATCCTCCAAGGGGATCACGACTCGTACACCGAAAACTCGTACATTTTCGACTCATGTCTCAAATACTCGTGCACCTTCGACTCGCACACCAAATACCCGTACATCGAGGACTCGTGCACGGAAAACTCATACACAGAAAACTCGTACATGTAAAACTCGTACGCAAAAGTTTTGAGCTGAGATTAATCCCGCAGCACCGTGAAATATTTCAAGTGAAATATTTCTGAATTTTTCAGAAATTTTCTGAAAATTTTCTTCAAAACCCATTTTGAGCGATTCTGAGCCGGTTTCATAGCACTTTCGACTCATATGGGCTCTCAGGCTTGTGGATGGTAGCCACTGGATACTACCTAGTCTGGCCGATAGTGCGTTCCCAGCTTGTGCAGTAGGTAGAAGAGCTGTTCTTGAAGAGCAGCGGGGCGGGGCGCGCGCCGCATATAATGGGTGCTACGTGCATTTCGCACTAATTGTGCTATCACCGATGCGGTGCAGTTCCGGTCTGGTATTCCTCAGTAGTTGTTCCCCCCTAGGTCTGTAAGCGTCATCGTCGCTGGGGGTGGCCGCGTTCTCCGGTACCAAGTATAGACCGAACCTCCACACACGCACAAGACGTTGCTGCATGATGCAGTAACGTCCGTGGAAAATCCGTGTGGTACGTCCGTGTGGTACTAGGGAGCATTTTTTCATAAAAAGTGAAAATTTCACTGAAATTTTTTCCGGTGAAATATTTGAAATATTTCACTGAAACTTTCTTGGAATATTTCACTCTGAAATATTTCAGCCACAAAACACTCGTACACATAATACTCGTACACAAAACACTCGTACACATAATGCTCGTACACCGTCATTTCATACACACACCCGCTTTCAACTCTTACACCGTCATTTCGTACACCCTGCGAAAATTTTTTAGGCAAGTCGCGGAGCGGCTCCGCGACTTGCCTAAAAAATTTTCGGCGCAAAAATAATGATGAGAAAATTGCCCGCGCGCGCGGCTTTTCCCCGATTGACGACTCTGACCACTTTTTCCGTGAAGGTCTCGCAAGAGAGCAAGTTCAAGCAAGTGCACGAATGATGGAAGAATGGGAGTGTTCCGCTACCGCAACCGCATTGTACCGGCGTACTAGGGCTCCCATAGCCATAGAGCGTGACAAGTCTCACTGCGATTGCCGACTTGGCACTGTTGTTTTTTTTTTCTCTTATAGGAGCGTCGGAATTTCTCATTTCATTGTTTGACGGTCAAACTTTGACCGGTTCCTTTGCCGGGCAAAGTTTGCCCTGCGGCTTGGTTTTTTTCCAGCCCTCGCTTCTCTCCTTATTCCCTGTTAGCCTTGATTTGTTATCCTCCATAACCTCTGCAAGCTGGGTCACAGCTTCTCGGCTCCCACGGCACCGAAACTGAAGTACCTCAGGGGACCCGTCTCTGTGCGGCGACTCCGGCAGGAGGTGTAAAGTTCACACTGGGAATCGATTCGGCTCAGCCGAACAGACTGGTGCCGTTAGGCCAGGAGCCAGAGGCCAGGAGCCTCTGCGTGAGAGGTCTACTTCTGCGGGAATACGTCTTTGAGCGGTTTCCTGCGAGAAGTAAACGGGCGTTTGACGCTGCACAGAAAGGGGCGCCCCCCCCCATTACCAATGGGGCGGTTGCAGACCGGTGGGCACACCCGAGAGTGAGCCCTCCTGGGATTGGTCTGCGTTGGCGATCCGGTGATCGCAGATCTGGTTCGGCCTTGGACTGACACACCGCTGAGTGAGTCTCCTGGTTGAAGGCCCAGAGTGTGTTATCATCGTCTGGGACGATAGCTGGACGGAGTCGACTCGTCTTGTACGGGCGCGATCCAGTGCTACGAATCGTGGCCCATGATAGTACCGTGGCGAGGGGGGAGCTGTTGGATGCCTCTCTTAGAGCTATTTGGGGCCCGCGGAGGGGCAGGCAGTCCATCCGTGTGTGGATTGCTTCGCGATCGTCCATGAGTCGTGGGCCTCGACTCCGAGCGTGTGGGCTCATCGAGCTGTGAGTCACAGCCTGTGACACAAAATGCCACAATCCGGCTTCAGCACTCAGGCTGGGCTGCACAGCTAGGGGCTTAGCCCCCTTAGCTTAGCCGGGGTGTCATAATGGTGGACTCAGTCCACTGGACTTCCGTTTGGCATTCCAGACTGAGATACGGAGTGTCATTTTATTGGTTGGTCAGTTGAGTTTTCCCCCCACTCAATGGAGAACAACGCCGTCAGAGACGCCGTCAGGCAGATGTTGCCGTCAGACTACCCCGATGCCCTTCTGGATATGTTGGTTGACAAGCTAATCGCCATGGACATCGTCAACCAGAAGGATCTCGCCGGTCTTGCTTCGGACGAGCCCCTCATGACCTCTCTGGCTTACACTGGGGCTCGAGGCCCAAGGTAAGACCCTGAAAGGGTTCGGGCCTCGGGTTCACAGTGCTTGGTCCTCTCCCACACTCCCGACCAACCGTCCGCGCCGAGAGGCAGGGGGTTCCGAATAAGGGAACGGGCCTTGACTGCTAGCTTACTGTTGGAATCGATCCCGAGTGAACCGCTTGATAACAGGCGCTCATACCACTACGCCAATTTCGCGTCCGCGAAGCATTAGAATCCATTAAACCGACTAAAGGTGTGCAGTGCACCATCCTCTGGGTCCTCTAGGTCTGTGGCCTTGAGTGTGAGCCCTTCTCATCGATAGCGTTGTGATTGAATTGGGCAAGCGCAACTTCTTGCTGCTCTTGCTCATTTGCCGATTCCTTCAATTCCTTGATTTCGCAATTTCTTGCCCAAGTGCGTCTGCTGCCTCTCATTCTACAAATCGGCAACCGTTTCTACAATGGGGCAAGTTCTGAAATGGATTCCGGCAACCGATTATTCGTTGTAGCAAATCATTTCCTTGAGAGCGGCAAATTGAGTTTTTTTGCTCCATTCTAGCGGAAATCGACATTTTTGTCGCGATATACACGATCGAGCAGTTTTGCTCAATCATTACACAGGTTAGGTTTTTCGTTCGTTGAGCAATAAGTGAGCTTTTTCTCTTTCCAGGCTTTGGACTGGTATTTCTTTGTTCTGGCAATACTTCGGGGTTTGCCCTCAATTGTTTCTCGCAAAAGGCGTATCACAAGCGGCAATTGCTTGAACTTGCTATACCACAACAAAAAATAATAATTCACAGTAGCACCTAGCTATTTCTCAATAATATCACGGTAGAGCGCTAAAGTAGCAACCTACACCCAGTTTGGGCGCGCGCACGGAATCTGGGTCACCCAAGTTCGGTAGGCATGCCTTCAATCCCACTGTGATTCACTTCATTCGTATTCCGCGAGCAGCTCGCGGAAAACATGTCAATACGAGCGTTCGCGCTCCGCGCGCACCAGATTTGCCTCCGCTGCCTTCTCCTAGGATCGAACCTGGGCGGGCTGGTTGCTAGCACACACCCTTATCCAGCAGAGTAAAAAGTTTTACATGAGGTATACCTGTTGTTCTGTCGCGGTTAGTCTCCAGTGCCCCTCAAACACCTCGTACCTCCATCGAGGAGTCTCCTTCCTCGCCATCGGCGCTTGGGTGTATTCGACTCACCTCTCGTGCAGAACTCCAATACAGTAGCTGGTCCGTTCTAACTACTACGAGTTGGGCGTCATCAAATGACACAGAGTACTAGAATTGAACCCGAGTGTCTGGCATAACCGACCGCTAATTATCCCGCTAGAGCACACTCTACCCGAGAAAGTTGGAGGGTTTTATCCTCAGGTCTGCGAAATCTCAATTTGCGTCATAATCTACCGCTGGTTCAACCCGGGCCGCTACCATTTCTAGGCAATTAATTCAATCGTTCAGTTAGTTAGCGAGAAACGTCCGACGCTTACGGCTTGGCCTGGCCTCGTAGGAGACCAAAGGCCACTAGGCCATTATCCGACAACTCAACTCTACGTAGCCGGTCGCTTAGGCCCAGGCTCAACCGGGAGGGATGGAAAACAGGACAGCGGGCCTGTGGTGCAGGCGCAGGTTTGATGGTCGAAAGACCAAACTGAAACCCGAAACCTGGACCTCGGGCCCCCAAATCACAAGGCAGTGTCGTGCTCATGCTGCACCTGCATAGGTGCGCTATAGTACGTGAACAGCTAGCTACCATGACGTGCTCGCCAGATGCGACACAATCCGTGTCGCACCCCATCAGTGTGTCCCGTGTAGGCGGGCGACACGTGAACGTCCATACCACTCGTAACTAAATTCGGTTACTTCTTAACCATCAATTTGGATGTTGCTGCTTCTTCAGGGGTTGCGAGCGGAAAGCTGCTACTATCATCAGAGTAGCAATCGAGCAACTTCGTTACGTTAGAGCAGTTTACGAATGAGCAATAAACATAAATATGAGCAATTTCTAAAATTACATAGCAGCAACCAATGTTAATAGTAGCACTTCCTGTTTTACAATCCGGAACATTTGCTCGTTTGTAACAGTGAAATTGCTATTTCGCTCCTTTGTATTTTCTCGGCGGAACAGAACTTTTCAAGCAAACTAGCAAAAGTAGCTGAGACTATATGATTCAGCAATCCAGCATTTTTCAGGCAGTTTGCTCGGTTGCTCTTTTGTGACAGCCGCAGCCGTGGCGGCACGCATATACATAGCCCAGTCCGCTATGTCATATACATGCGTGCAGCGGAGCGGTCGTCAGCATATTCGTGAAAAGTAAATAGGGCTTCAATAAGGGGCCCTTTGGGTGCGGTGTGCAGCACCAAGCGCAGGAGTATCGCAAAGAGGACACGTGAAGCATCCGACTTAAGGTGTAGGCTGCAGTACTCTTCACTTGTTCTTGTTGTATCCTGTAATCCGCGTCGGGCAGCATTATAATCTCACGTTACATCATGGTCGGGGGGTTCACGACGGCCTTTCATCCCGGAGAACTGCGATAGCTCTCCTACTTACACAGTGTTCCTAGTTTGATGATATGAAGGGAAACTGGCAAACTCAAGGACGTACTCAGTAGGACATGCGATGACAGAATGGTGACAACAGAATGGTAATAACAATGATGATGATGATGATGATGATGACTGCCTCTCTCGATCCTCCAATAGTACATTCTGAAGAGGAAGAAGAAGCATGGAGCATAAATTAATGCCCGGGTTAATCATAAGTAGTCGGAGGATGGACATGACGATAACTCCGACAATGATGGGGGAATTGATTATTTGATTATTACTATGAATCCTGCCCTCACGGTGTTGATCCCTACCTCATCATCATATGGCATCATCCCTCCATGGTAGAATGGACAACCCCGAGCACCAACAACGATGATAGCTGATCATAATAATAATAATTAAATAATCAGATAATGAGCCCAGTCTTCAGGGTCTATGATAGGGGGTCTATGATTATGGTGGTAATGATGATGATATGAGCCATGGCGGTAGATTGGATGGGGAGTCGGTGATGATGATGAGGAGCCCGGAGGAAACTGCTCTCCTTCCAGCGGACCCTCATGATACTTTTCATCATCATCATCATCATCATCATCATCATCATCATCATCATGATATAATGATGATAATGCCAAAATTGGTCTGTGCAACCAAGGATACAAACACCAGATATGAGCATGACTATGATAATAGCCGTAATAACGATAGAGATTCGGGTGATAAGTGGTAGTAAAATAGTAATACCATAAGGCTGCTGTCATCATCATGGTGGTAGCCATATTGCTGGTACGGGGCCCGACCTCCAAACTCGAGCGGCAGAGAAAACGACAGCCGAAAGGATTATCATCAGAGAAAACGGCAGACGACGACGTAGCTGCACAAGTAGCCGCTGCTGCCACTTCTTGTTGTTGTTGTGGTGGTGGTGGTGGTGAGGGATCACCATTATCATCATCATCACCGATCTTATTATGATAGCGACGGAGATAGAATAGATATTCATAGGCTCTTGTTCTGGCAGCAGCTACATCACTCATGCTGAAAAACCATTCTTGTGAATGATCTTCCAATGTAGTGCCGCCGCCATCATCATCATGATCATGATGATCATCATTGTAAGCATGATGATGACGATGATTGGGTTGTTGTACTAGAGGATGATAATTAGATGGTGGAGTGGGATCTAGACCGCCCACAACTAGAAAGTTATGAAAGGCCTGAGAATATTGATCATACTACACATTCTGATATACCACACTCATAATATTATTATTGTCACACAAGCTGTCAGGCGTGTGTCTCATTACATGAGATTGGATCCCGGATTGAATGCCAGCCCACTCTGCTAAAGAAGTAGCTGTTATGGTAGTAGTAGTAGTAGTAGTAGTAGTGATATTAAGCTCATCCTGATAATGTTGATGATGATAATAAGAAGAGTAAGACACACAGCAGCAGCAGCAGTCAGTACTGCAACTCACAATATCATCATCATCATCATCATCACTCCGAATAGTGAGTTTATTATCACGTTCACTGTGCTCATGATGATGTTGTTGTTGTTGTTGATGGCAGAATAGTAATTTTGAAGATACCCATTTATTGATCGAGTACCTGAAGTCGTACAAAAGGACAACTTTGGGGATAGTATATAATGATGATGATGATGATGATGATGATGATGATGGTGTAGCTTCAAACCGAGATGCTATTATTACAATGCCATTATCGCTGGTTTCGCCGGTAATCTGTCATGATGACGACTGCCATCATCATCGGCAGTAGTAGTAGTAGCATGACTGCTATGTAAATTTGAGTTCAATGATAGCCCTCCTCCTCCTGCTTCTCGTTGCTGTTGTTGTTGTTGTTGTTGTTGTTGTTGTTGGGGTGGGTACTTATTCGCATACCACGCCGTTAACACCTCATTATTATCGACACCTATTAACAGCATCATCATCATCATCATCATCATCATCACAACCACGGCGCCCCCAATCGTCATGGTAGTACTGTTGCTGCTGCGGCTGTTGCTGCTGTTGTTGTTGTGGTATTATGATCATTATTACCTTCTAAGGTTATGAGCGCTGTTGCCACTTTATACTCTTTATTCAGTTCTATCGGTCTACCGCGTATTTGGGTTATCAGTGATGGATCATCTTTATCAACTTCAATTGCATCACACAATTGAAAGTAGCCACCTGAACCCTTACAATTCCTCCTTGAATATTTAACTGAATCTCGTAATATGTAACCAGGCATATTAACTATAATAACATCATCATTATAGGGGATCTCCGACCTACAAAAAATAACAACATCACCATCATCATGAGCTGATTAGAAAAACAAGATATTTGAGTCTCAGTTTTTGTTGTTGTTGTTGTTGTTGTTGTTGTTGTTACTGTTGTTACTATGGCGCTCTCTACTACTACTTCAAATCATGATATGTAAATGTCGATGATGATGATGATGATGATGCTTGGCCACGATGTTGAGGAGGTCGCGTCTTTTCATTGTTAATATCATCATCATCACCATCATTATCTGCAATAATAGCACGAAGAATCACGAGGGGCTACATGATGATCAAGTGTTAAACGGATGATGATGATGATGATGATGACGTCGATCGTCATCATCATAACAACTTTTACCCTCTCCTTTTATATCCTGTGTAATATCTACCCCAACAGCAGCAGCAGCAGTGGTGGTGCTACGTAACTCTGTTGTTGTCGTTGTTGTATAGAGATGTCCTCGTCGTATACCACCAGATGGATAAATACAACAATCACAGATGCCCATTGATGATGATGTTGATGATAATAATAACAACTCATTACTAGTATTCTTAACGCTATTATTACGCCGCCGCCGCTCAGCTGCCCTTATTGTCTTAGCTATGCTGTAGAGGGATATGCCATCCCTTATGCTCGAAGCTATGAAAGTACCGATTGTTGTCTGGTGTAGTCTTATATTTTTAGAGGATAATAATGTCATCATCCTTCTCATCATTATTGAGTCATTAGTATTATTACCACCACCAGCCCTAACGGTACATTTCATGAGATCATCAAGGTTAATCTCATCACATAGTATCGAGTACCTGAATAATAAGAGCAAGCCCATCATTAACGTCATCATCATCATCATGAAAATGATGATGATGATGCTGAATAATCATGCGTTTGCCATGTAGAGTGTGACGACGACGACAATTATTATTTTTATTACTTCAATGAGATGAGAGGTAAGACCGATGATGTATTGTTATGATGATGATAATTGTCCAGTTTGTTCATATGCTCTTCCACAAGGCACTGTATTTCTGGATCCGGTTCGAAGTCACTTACAGGTACCTATGATCGGCGGTTGTCGAGAGTGGACAATAGTATAATAATAATAACAACAATAATAATAACAAACATAAATCATAGCTATTACTACCAAATTGACGAATATATCCAACAACATGTCATCATTATTATTCACTTCATCATCATCATCATCAACAACAACTGCCGCCACTGACGCCGGACCATCATAATTGTCGTTACGATCGCTTCTTATGGAGCATGCTGATGATGATGATGCTGATGATGATGAATACGCTCCTGATGATAGATCGAGATGAAAGATGAATGAGAATGACGTCGAAGATGATGATGATGCCCCTGGGTGGTGGTGGTGGTGGTGGTGGTGGAGGGTAACGTACATAATCTCCCACTACTACTATTACCACCTCTATCCTCGTTGTTGTTATTGTGTTTATTCTCCTTCTTTTTTCTTCTCCTCCAAGTAAGGTCGAATACTAATATATTCTCTACATCGCAACCAGCTTTAGCTATTGTTATCTGGATGAGGTTGATGATAAGATAGGTAATAATAATGGTGACCTGCTGTTAATGGTATTATTACTCCATCAACATCTTCAACATATGCATCATGATCATGTCCTCCTATTATTAATGGAACTCTACAACAACTACCATTACTACTACCACCACCACTTCCACCATCATAACGCTGCTCTTCTTCTTCTTGCGGCAGCAGCTGGTACGGTTTCTTATTACCCCCATCACAGTGTTGTTCCATCGTCGTCGTCGTCTTATGGTAATACTCGTTAAGAGCCTTCGCTAGTGCCCTATCATATCGCATAGATTGATGGGTGATTGGTATGATGATGTAATTATTATTATAACAATTAACACTGCCACCACCGCCACCACCACCCACAGCCACATCGTCATCATCATCATCATCATCCTCTTTGTTGAAACCTCTATCTCCTCTATGTCTTAGTCCTTGCTGGCTTACTCGTCTTGTCATGATGAGAAAGTCCATAACTGTCTCTAATACTGGTTTGATCTCAGCGCCACCAAATGCTCCTTGTTTGTATAAAGATTCATCTTCAGTTAGTAAACCCAATAAGTATACACTCATACACTCACGGCAGCATTGAGTAGTAATATTATTATCAACAACACCTGACTCAACAACAACAAGAAGAAGAAGGTGATGATGATGAGTAATACAACAACTGGTTATGTACAGTCTGCAGGATACAAGAAGAAGCTTTAGTATCATTATTACTATCATGATGCTTCATCATGATGCCAGAATGCTTGTCAGTAGTAGCAGCAGCAGCAGTCTCAGAGATATTGAGAATAACATGATGCTTGGGGAGGAGGGATGTGATTCCGGTAGCCGACGACGACGATGGTAGTGGTATATGTGGCATATTGGTATTGATCCAAGTAAAATTAGATTCCTGATTAGATGATGAACAATAATAATCATGACCACATAACAACTCTACAACAGTATAACTCTTCTTACCTGGATCCTTGATGCTAGTTCGTCGATCGTAAGGTCTGATTCATGGTTACCAAAACAAACATAATCAACACCACACTGAGAATACAACTGATGATTATGATGATGGGCGATAGGTTGTTGTTGTTTTTTTTACTTTATTCATCACATCAACCATAGATTTGCCCTTATCAATTGTAGATAATGCTGATGGAGATAAGAAATCTCCGGCCAATATGAATATAGTGTTATCAGGATTCGCAGCGTTATTACCTAACAACAATACGGTAGTAGTAAGAGTAGTAGTAAGAGGTTGTTGTTGTTGTTCTTGTTATTATTATTACGATAATAATCTATAGCTGTCTTAGCTCGTGGCCAATTATCGAGTTCATAAACATCATTAGTGGATATAATACGTAAATGTACTGTTGAAGTATCATCATCATCATGTCCCGGAAGCAGTAGTGAGGTTCCCATAATCTTCAGTATCATCATCATCATCATCATTCATAGCGTAAGCATGATGATGCTGATCATGATGATCGGACGATGATGTATTCGCCGCCCTCATCATGTTTCTCTTACGTGTGAGGATGATGCATCATCATCCTGTATATTATTGATGTTAGGATGCCCGCCGCCACCACCATCACAACGGCCCTGGCTGCTGTCATTAGGTGATATCATTAAATGATGATAAATAATTATATATTAACA